>QZGG01000570.1:0-126117 GCA_006409495.1 Sedum album
TGGAACATGTACCTCAACATGTACCCCAGTGGATTTTGATTGATGACAACACTCGACTAATACCTGAGTTGAGTGTGCAGGTACATGTACCTGACAGACACAGAGAGGAACAAGAACCTGCGTCGGACGCAGTGGGACATGAGTCGCAGCAGTCCGAGGACCGAGTCAAAATTCAGTTGAGAAGATCATGGGAAGACGTTGCATGACTTGAAAAGAGCTGATACACGACTTGAAGAGACAAGAGGAGATAACAACCAAGTCAAGGTTGTTGGAGATTCTTGTGGGAAGACATGGGGCTGATTTCTAGGAGTGGGGGAGTGGAGGTAACGGTCACTAGACTTCCCTACATATACTCGGGTGAAAGGCAGCTCACATACGCGTGAATTCCAGAAAGCTTGAGTGCATACAATCAGAACTGAGTTGAGTTGCTGAGTTGCAGAAGGAAGCTCACCGGAAGACAGACGGAGTCGAAGGTTGGAAACCGGAGGGACTTGTCTGTTGAGTTGAGGTTGTTGATCCGGGATCATCGAACCAAGAAACTCTGAGTGATAGTTAGCGTTACTATTGCTGTGTACGAATTGTAAGTATTTGTACAGTCTATAGATTAATAAAATAATCTTTAGACGTATTTCCGCTGTGTTTAAACTCTGAGGTACTTGAACCTGCAAACTCGGTTTAGGTCCTTAACCGTTCCTAGACCTTGTGAGGTACTTGACTAATCACGGTCCTAACAAACACCCAATTCGTAAACCAAAATCCACATCATAAAACTCAATCAACACAGCCAATTCAGATCAAACGCGCATACCTCGAATTCAGCAGACAAGAGTGATGTTGGAAGACGATCAACCGCCCAATTTGTGATGCAGGTAAAGTTTAACCGACCCGTTTCCGGTTGAAATTAAACTCTATTTTTGGCGGGTCGGGTTCGATACTATATTCAATGTCAGGACCATCTTTATTAAAGCCCGATATGGATGATATTAAAATGAGTTCTGAATTTTTTTTGCTTCATATTCATGCATAATTAAATTAAGCAAATTTCTAATTTGACTCAAACCAAATCGTTTAAAATAACTAAATCTTCAACTGTCCTAAGTCTATTTATATCGACTCAAACACGCCCGGATAATGTCATGGCTGAATATCTTGATTTTGAAGTTCTCAGTTTGATGAAATGAAGTATCAATCTCTATACGCAACACACGTGCTTATATGATTTTTCATAGAAAAGTCTCACCTGTTTCAATATCTTCAAATAAGCACAACACACTTTGCTAATCACTAGCTTTACTCAGACTTAAGTATCCTGCATTGTATTAAGTTCATTAATTTACGCTTAATCAAAATCACGGCCGAGACTAAACTACTAAGAAACAAAGCTTCAAACCTAAATAATACTCCCTCCGTCCCACCGAATGCTTCTCTTTTTGCCATTTTGCGTGTCCCACCGAATGCTTCCTATTTCCTTTTTTGGCAAAAAATAAATATTAAAATATAACACTCTAATTACATTTACTAGTTAAATATAATTAATTATACTAACTAATTAATTATTACAATTGAATTAAACCAACTATCAAAATTGAAAAATCACCACCAACAACCCTAGATATTAGTTTCAAAATTTTGATCTCAAAATTTTGGTGGGAAAGTGTATTTTTGGTAAATTAATTTTGGTCTCAAAATTTTGGTGGAAAAATTTAGTCTTAATCAGATTTTCATTAGAATTTTTTTATTCCTTAAATATTGGTTTCTTATTTTACATTGAAAATGCCAAATATGAAGCATTCGGTGGGACGGAGGGAGTACAACGTAACATATGTTTATATGACATTCGTTACCTTACAAAACAAGCTATTTTTATCCTTGCTATTGTTAAGTACACACTATACATACATCATGCATGTACGTCTTATTGATTAATTCAACCAATATACAAATTACAAACGACATCGTTTTAAGCACTTCAACGCTCTATTTCTGTACTCCCCAGCTCTGATCATTCTTCTCATTCTATTCAGAGCTATGAAAATGAGTAGTCAGATTCATGAAGTGGGTTCCCAATGGGAGGTCAATGCATACTCAAACCAGACGAATCTGCATGGTGGGATGATGACGTCAGCGACGATGATGGAAAAGAGACAGATGTTCTTAAGGAGCTACCAGTTCAGCAGGAAGATGAGTGTGTCGGAAAAGATGAAATGGTCGTTGGTAAAACTCAAGAGACTGATTTTTCTCAAGCTCCATTCCGCCCGGAAGATAAAGAAAGTCGTTTGGTCGAAGCTTAGAGGTTTTTCACTCTGGCGCTGCCGCAGACGGCGTTTCGTCCGCCTTAGAAACCCTCACATGACCTCTGCCACGTCAGCATATCACTGCTTCTGATAGATTCTGTGTCACCCTTCTTTGAATTAATATCATGCGTTTGATTTATTGTTAATTACATGCTTGTGTTTAAAGACAGAGCAGTCATGTTTGTTCTTTTTAATTTTAGGAAAAATAATGTCTTTATTTAAACTTAGGCGTGGTGTTTTACGATCGTGAATTTGAATCACGGAAGAGGGAAGGTTTGAATTAAAGTTAAAAAAGTGCGACAAAGCGTGGAGCAAGAAACAGAGCATAAAGTCAAGTGTGTGTGCTCTGCTTTTACGTGTATCTGTTACTCTAAATTAAGCAAAGTACGTGCATTGCATTAAATGAGAATATAGACGTTACATTCCCTAAGTTTACTCCACGAGAATTTTAAAGAAATAAAAAGTACAAAATATTACAGATTTGCAGAAATGTTTGAATTTCAACAAAACTGAGACAGTAAAGACATGAAATTCACAAACAGAACATACCGGAATTTAATAAATAAACAAATACATAAACAGCTCACTTAGTTTCTGATAACAGCAAAGCTGCAGCTGCCTTTAGTTGAAAACCCGGAAACAAGTAGCTCATAAAGCCCTCTGAGATTCAGCTCAGATTTAAAACTCCTACCCATTTTGAATTTCTTGATCCTCTTCTTGCTGCCGGATTCCTCGTCCCGGAGATTGAATATTAGTTCATTGTAGGGTGTCAGCAACAAGCCTTCCATATCCTCTTCAATGATTGTATCCAATTTTGATTGAAGGATTTCAGCAATATCTTTTTGTGATTCCGTACGAAGACATTTGCGGCCGGAGCAGGGGACACCCCACCACGCCTTAAGATAAATCCTCCGCATTGGACCGGGTTCGATCAGTACAGTCAGATAATCAGAAATGAAAATGTGGAATTGAGGTGATAGAAGAGCTGTTGTTGGGAGGAGGGTGTGGTTTAGTTGGAGTTGGAGAAGAGGTAGAGAGGAATAGAGTATGATCAGGTGAGGTAGCTTTACAGCGGTTGATGAGAATTTATGTATTGATTTATTGAAAAGACCTACCCAAAAAGTGTCACTATTATTCAAACTCAACATTACAAAAAACAACTCAGCTTCTATCAGTTTCCATTCAGAAATGGATATGATAGAAAAAGAATGTTCTGTTCAATATTCAATACTCACAACTCATATTTATTCGAACATAGAAACAAAAATTCCAGATGTTTGTCTTGAATCTAAACCCTAAACACTTTATTTCGTCGGTCCAAAAGATCAAAAAATGAAAGCAAATAACATTATCTCATACCCGTAAGAAACCTGATCCTCATATAATCCAGTAAGAAGTATTTTGAGCATGTAGGCATCAATTTTGACGGGTAACTGTGGAAGGAAATTATGATATCCGCATTACTTTATTTTTCTTTCCGGCAGATAAAAGGAGTATTTTCCCATCAATGATATCGTAAGATTCGATATTCTTTCCATGAGTATATTCTCTATTCTTGTTCAAATAAACCCTCCGCTTCAAAAGCCTTTTTGCAGCTGACTTTGTTTCGAACAAGCCAGACGAACCTGACAGATCTACATGCCATCCTGTCCATGTACAAACCGGGTTACTTCTTCAGCCAGTCTCCTCTGAGCTGAATTTGGCACATAACCAGGGCCTTTCATTTCTATTGCAATATCTTCTACCACCTTCAAGTCCGAAACGTAAGAATCTTACAGAAAATAAATACAGATAGAACTTCTAGGGTGACAACATGGATGGAGAGAGCAAAACAGCACCATCCTCCAACTTCCCAAATTTAGTCCAACACTCTTCAACAATAGCGGAAACGCCAAACCATAAGCCAACTAAGCCTGAGAAATCCTATGAATTAAATCAGTTCCGGCCGTTTTCCCAACGAATCACTCCCGCCAATCTGAACACTAACACCCTCATTTTATACAAATACACAAATGATACCCCTGCAACAACTGATAAGTGAACTCAGTGTACCTCATTCCTTGTTCCGGTTCCAACCTCCTCTTCACACTCTCCTCAGCCATAATTGTCCAGACCCTAGCATACCTTCCACCCTCTTCAAAAAATCCAACAACTTCATATCTTTCCACCAATCAAAGTTATTCAACACAAGAAAGAACTTCCTTCACATCGCTATTTCCAAGTATTATACTAATAGTTTCTCTAATTCCAACAATATTTCTTTCAAGTGTTTCAACATCAAGTTCAGGCCTTTCCGAATTCTTACCAGAAGGGTCACCAATTCTTGCCGTGGCACCACAAATCAATGTCACCGGAGTGTGTCCGCACCACTGAAACTAAGAAAGCACAATAATGCCAGTCAAGTTACCCAAATGCTAGCTTTCAGCGGTGGGATCAAATCCACATTCCACAGTACACTTTTAAAGTGGAGTTGATAGAAGCTGATTTGAGATTTTCTTCACTAGTGACTGAATCAAGCAAGCTCCTTTCTTTAAGAACTTCAACAATGTCACGACGTATGGGGACTGGGGATTCCTCAGATGATTTTAGGGTTTGAGAAGATGAGTGAATTAACCTGATTAACGAAATGCGAAGTGATGATCTTCTAGGTAATTGATCCGAGAGAAGAAACTTGAGATTGAAATGGATGGAGAAGTTGGAAGCAGTGACGGCTGATCTTACTGCAGGGCGCGGGCATGGATGACAAACAATGACCTCCGAGGTTTGATAAAATTTGTACGAGGATAACACAAACCCTAGCCGTGTCTATTTGCGTCGAACCTCTGACAAAATGACGCCGTTTTTTGATTCGATATAACTATGCATAGGTTTGAAATGTAAATAAACAGACAGAACACATTTGTGATTTGCGTAGTTTTAGTGTATGAAATCGCATCAGCCATCAGGCAAAAGCCAATAACACAAACCACAGCTGATCACATTGTACTTAAAATGGTGGCCAAATTCATACAAGGAACAAAATATTTACACATATTACAGTGTGATGTAGTAGAAGTTCGATTACTGATTTGGACAAAGTTTTGAATTACGCAGCTTCGGCAAAACCCACCTGAAGATTCTTGAAATCAAACACCGTATGGTACGCTCCCATAAATATGTCTCCCAGAATCCTGAATAAAGGAGTTAAGTTAGAGTAGCTGTACAATTTTGAAAAGAGAAGTTGGATTATTGAATCTAGAAATGACAACTAACCAGAGAGGGCCTCCAGGCGGCGGAACATCCAAGGCAGTGAAACCACTGAGACACACAGTTGCAGGACCTTCACCCGTTTTCAATACGTACTGTGGACAATTTTTGTTAAAATGATGATTTTATATGAGTTGGGTATTTGGTGGACGAGAAATATGGATGAGTTAAAAAATGTTTAACCTGCTCAGGGCTTAGCGTGAACGGTTTGCCACTGATCACGAATGTAACATTCGGCATGCTTGAGATGGTGTTGCAGTCGACAGCTGATTCTCCCATGGGACTGGGAAGACTCTCACAAAGCTGTGGAAAACATGTCAGAAGCTGAAAATAATAAGAGCAAGAATGTAATGGCGTAGGGATTTTTGATTTCTGTAACCTCGCTTGCATAGCTCAGCACTTTGTCCTTTGTTTCTTCATTTTTCAACTGCTTCTGAACCCACGCGACGGCCAGCTCACAGACAGCACAGGTAGCAGGATTGCCACTGATTGTGAAATTCTCCATATTTTGTTTTTCAATCACTGTTTCGATTCCAGAACTGCGCGAAATAGGTTCCAAACACTCAAAGCAAAGGTTAATGACACAAACAACTATCGTTTTTCAAATGACAATTTCAAAAGAAATAATGATGGATAGGTGTTTTAGTATAGTACCTCACATAACGCTTCCCGTCAAAGAAACACAGACCAATCTGCGAGCAAACTTTACCAGGTCTTACCTGAGAGAGACGAAAGATATTGTGAAATCATAGGAAATGACAAGATGGATGAGGGACTAAGGGAGATCTAAAGAACAGAAGAGAATTTTTAGATGAACACACCCCTGAGACTAAGAGCTCCCAAATCATCTCCCCATACTGCGAAACAACTTCTTTACATTCTACGCTTACAACACCTTTCGCTCCTATAGCATGGTTGACTTCAGTTATGACGGCCTGAGCTCATATCCAAGGTGGTAATGATCAGAAAGAAATGAAGGGGCAGGAGATATATTATGGAAACAATAAATGGCTGAAATTTTATATGATTGGACGTGCTTACTGTTGGGCCAGTGAGAAGTGATGTTCCAGAATCTGCAATGGCAGCGCAACCACTCTCACAAAAACCTGAAAGAAGAAATCTATCGTCTGAAAACTCAAGCAATTGACCCCGTTATACTTACTCTATATCAAAGAATCTACATAGTAGTTAACTAGACATCTTGTGATGCAAATGTACTTTGGTCATGTGTACAAAGTAGCCAACCACCGAAATGCTAAATGTCAAACTTATCTGATGTTGATAAGAGATTTCTAGAATCACTACCTGTTGACTGGCTTCCAATAATGAAATCATCCATTTCAAACTGATACGAAAGATATACAAACAATTCTTTAGGACTTAGAAACAAAACAGAGAAGACAAGCTGCAAAATAAATTAGAAATTTGATCTTGTTCGCAAGTGACCTGCCAGTAGCCTTTTTTAGTTACAGGGACATATGTGTGCTGCCCTTTGAAGTGACTTGGGTCAACACCACCAAAAACAATCTCTCCCCCTACAGATGCTGAGGGATCACGGTTGAGCCAAAAAGAAAAGACCTCATCGTCTACAAGACCTTGTTCCACCATATTATACCTGCAGTGTGACTGAGCGTTGAAAACTCTGCAGTTTGCATGCAAAATATAGAGAAACATGGTCTAAAATATTACCAGACTGGCACTGCATTCCCTACAGAGATTTCTTGAAATCCCAACCCAAATATTCCATCAAACTTTCCAATAACAAATGAGAGACTCCCTTCTCTTGTAACTTCAATAAAAGTCTGATAAGAGAAAACACGTCAAGTTCCAGTTTATACAGGCACAATAAACAAAGTAGGGTTTAAAGGATACAACTAACAGGAACTTGCCTGATTTTTGACGATGAGATCTCCAACACCAACATAGTCTTCGCTAAAGAAGCCAGAAATAGAACCAGACCCATAATTTATTTTCGCAGATTTTCCTAACAAGTGACAGTGATTTTGCCGCATAAATGAGGATTGTACATCCAAATTTATGTATGTTACCAAAGCTCATGCAATGCAAAATACCATTTTTTGAGTAGGTAGAGGAGCGGCAGGACTTGAACTTTGCATGAAATAAGCAGGCAATCTGCAAGATCAATATGTTAAGTATGTAACCCATGAGCTCATAAATTCCTTTTTGAAATTTCTGTAATATCTTACTCACTGAGAAATAACATTTTGAAGATGGAACCCAAAGATTGGAACTTCCAGTATCGAATATGACAGTAAAAGTTTGCGGAGGCGACCCGATGCTGATCTCTCCGTAGTATTGTGCATCTAAATAATTCTTCAAAGTTACAGGATCCCCGCCAGAATTGTCACTAACGCCACGCGCCATACCCAACAAACTTGGTTCCAAACTTTTAGCATCTCTGACGGCTCTTATCTGATCAAGGTCTAACTGCCTTTTCTTCAACCCAACTCTCACTAAGTGATACGATCACTACTAGAGTACAAATGATACATGGACAGTAAAGATATTCTCCGCCTCATCTTTAAGGAATGCTATTAGAATAGAACACACTGGTTTAATAAGGATTTCAGTAGATGAAAAGAAAACAGCAACCAAACCATCTATCATAAAGCAACCAAACACTTTATAACCTGAACAATACCCATAAATGCTTCAAACTTCATTTCAATCTCTTAGAATAAAATCCAATCATGCGCTGTCTATTGTCTAACTCCACACAGCACACATGTCAAAGCTTATTCAAGATTTGGAGGCCAAACACACCCTCCAAATTCACATCTCATCAACTTAACTACAAGTAAAGAAGTAAACCTTATGCAACCAAATCAGAAGTATGATCACACACAATCCTGAGTAACATCATCATCAGAGCAAGATAAATGAACATATTACATGTAACAAGAATCAACCCAACAAGCAAAAAACACCACAATTATCAAGGAATGTAAAAAAGGAGAAATCTTTACATTAGCTGATCTGAGTTAGAAACCCTCACTCAAACAGAGCTGCTGAAATTCATTTCAAGATTTCCTGAACATGAAGCTTCCACGCCTCAACTAAAAGACATCGTGTTAATGTTAGAAAGAAGCTATTTTACTCCACAGCTACAAATTGTGTGCACTTCTCTTGTTGTCAAAATGAGTGGATGTGATCTTCCCACATCAAAAGATTCCACCTTTCGTAACAAAGCCCATTAATCGGCCCAGTAAGCCCAGTAAGCCCAGTAGAACGACATCAGCATTTATGGTGATATATGTTTGTATTTTCACTAAATAGTTAGGTTTAAAAAAGCGATTAATTTTTGTTAGAAGAAACTATCGAGACATTCTTCAATTCCTAATTTTCATGTAATCGGATCATTTGTAATTTATGAAAAGATAAAATCAGATCTTTATCATGTCTTACCGTCTCACTAAATTCTTTTGTCTCACAAGAACCCAATCCAAATTTTCTGTTATATAAATTACCTATACAAATCAGATGGATTTTTAATAGCAATTTTGAATTAGTATTAAAAACAGGACTACTTACTATTTAAGAAGTGTGTCACTCCAAAGTAAAGCATTTTAGGTCATTAAAAACAGGACTATTTCACGGAGAGTGGTGTGTAAAAATTTGTATTTATTCATCAACATAATTTTCTTTGATTAACCAAACACGCACTTTCAACATCTTCCTTTCAATTTTCTTTCCAATCCTCAAATTTTACACGAACCAAACAGGGGTATCAATTGTTTGAGATGTTTAACAGATAAACACACATTTTAAACAAGGTTGAGAGTCCAACTATGAAACTAGAAGTTTGAGACAAATTTAAAATTCCTAATTTTCATGTAATTGAATCATTTATTATAATGAAAAAGACATGCAGGCCTTGCACGCTTTTCAAATAAAACTTACTTAATTTGCCTAAAACCTTTTAAACGAATCAGAATGTCGTAAATATTATTTCTAAGTGCATCACAAAATGCATAACAAATTATGATACATATATTCATTTTCATTTATTTTATACTTCTCCTAATCAGTCGTGTGAGAATATATCCTATTATCCTACGAAAACATAAATATTCTTCTTGAACAATAACCTGACTAATCTATCATATCAGAAATATCTATGTTTCTTGGTCGAATAAAGATTATTACATAAAATTTTGAATGATGTACTCCCTCTGTCCCTAAATGTTTATCCACTTTCCATTTTGGGTGTCCCCTAAAGTTTGTCACATTTGCTTCATTCTCAACCACATATTCTACTTTTCTATTCATATACATATAAATTATTTATTCTCAACCACACATTTTATACCTTCTTTCTTCCTTAATAATCGTGCCGATTGTCCTTTTTGACAAACAAATAGGGACGGAGGGAGTATATGGGAACTGTCACACATTTATTATTACTTGAAAACAGGGATTACTTTGCTACTATTAAGATAAGTGTGTCACTCTGAGTACATGAGCTACGCCACGAACGTGAAACATTTTAGTTGTGATCCGAAACTTGTTCGAAACAAAAAAAGTACATCACAACAAAGATCAAAATGAAAATGAAGATGTTTTCTTCCTATGCACTCACCATTCTTCTGCTTGTCATTTTCATTTTTTGGTAATCATAATTATTATCGAACACAAATACAGATTATGTGCTCATTATTGAAACATGTTTTGTTTTGATTCACAGCAAATATGACATTGGCATGGCCACTTGGGTGTTACAAATCCCAGAGTCGATGGGTCCCTAGTCAAATTTACACAAATATAATTTGCGAGGACCCTGTTAGAATAAATTCCCGTAAATGGGTTTGTGTATTATTAGAGAATATATAGTGTAAAGGAAGGATACAAATGTAATTGTTTTAATTTAATCTATCACCCCCCCTCAAGCGAAGCGTCGGATTAACCGAAACGCAAAGCTTGGACCTAAAAAATTCAAACAGTGGACGCGAGAGTCCTTTAGTAAACATGTCTGCCACTTGAAGAGATGACGGAACGTGATGAACACGAAGTTTGCCAGAGGTTACTAGTTCTCGAGCAAAATGATAGTCAATATCAAAATGTTTGGTTCTTTTGTGAGCAACAGGATTTTGAGACAAGAAAATGGCACTGTTATTGTCACAAAATAAGAGTGGCGAGCTTGGAAGATCAATACGTAAGTCCTTAAGTAAATTAGACAAACCGACAACTTCACCCGCGGAGTTTGCAAGAGCACGATACTCAGACTCAGTGCTAGATCGGGATACAGTAGGTTGTTTCTTAGCACTCCACGAAATAAGATTATTACCAAGAAATATAGCATAACCATATGTTGAACGACGGGTCTCCAAACAACGAGCCCAGTCAGCATCAGAATATCCAGATAAAGCAAATGATCCTGAAGAGGTGAAAGAAAGTCCATAATGAGCAGTACCCCGAACATACCGAAGAATACGAGTCACGGCTGCAAAGTGATCTTCACGGGGATCTTGAAGAAATTGACTAACGGAGTTCACAGCAAATGCAAGATCCGGTCGAGTAATGGTAAGATACTGAAGTGCACCAACCAAAGAACGATATAAACTTGGATTTGAAAATGGAGCACTGGTTTTGCTGTGAAGCTGAGATAAAGGTACAAATGGTGTAGAAACCGGGACTGCATTAGTCATTCCAGCTCTCCGAAGAATATCACGAGCATATTTAGCTTGACCTAAGAAAAGATTAGTAGAGGATGAGGACACCTCCAATCCGAGAAAATAATGTAGAGAACCCAAGTCTTTGATTGAAAATTCTTTATCAGTACGTGAAATAAACTGACGAATGGCTGAAGGGTCATTTCCAGTTAGAATGATGTCATCAACATACACCAACAAATACATGAGGACGGAGCCATGAGAGTATACAAATAGAGAGGTATCCACGTTGCTGCAAAGAAATCCCAACTGAGTGAGATAGGAGCTAAAACGCTGAAACCAAGCACGAGGAGCTTGCCGGAGTCCATAAATAGCTTTCCGTAAGCGACAAACATAATTAGGATGCTGAGGATCTTTATAGCCGACAGGTTGTGCCATATAAACAGGAGTATCAAGAACACCATTAAGAAATGCATTTTTGACATCAAGTTGATGGAGAGGCCACTTACGCATTGTAGCAATAGCAAGAACAGTACGAACTGTAGTAGCTTTGACCACGGGACTAAAGGTGTGCTCAAAATCAAAACCTGGAATTTGAGAAAATCCCTGAGCAACAAGACGGGCCTTGTGGCGTTCAATAGTTCCATCTGGACGATATTTCAAACGAAAAATCCATTTAGAACCGATAATATTTGCATCTGTAGGACGAGGAACAAGATCCCAAGTATGTTGACGACGAAGAGCATCCATCTCGTCATTCATAGCTGTCACCCATTTTGGATCGCGTAGAGCAGAACGATAATCATGTGGTTCAGTATGTGAAAATAATGCAGCAAGAAATCCAGAAACTTCATAATCCGAAAAATCACGAGGACGGAGAGAACCCGTTCGAGACCGAGTGGTCATTGAGTGAGGTGGCATCGGAGGACCATGTAAGTCATTAGATGAAGAATCTGATGATATTAATGGTGATGACTCAACATGTGTAATTGGTTCACGGGATGGAGGTTGAATCAAAGTTTGTGACTCATCCAAAGACATGTCAGAAGAACATAGCCGACAAGGGGGTGTAGACGGACTTGTCATATTATGAGTAATTGGAGTTGGTGGATCAACAAAAGCTGACACATCCAATGAAGAAAATGCAGCTCTAGAACTGCGTGTACCAGTGAATGGAAAGTATGTCTCGTCAAACCGAGCATGTCGAGTGACATAAATTCGACCAGATGTAGTGTCCAAACATCGAAAACCTTTATACTGTGAGCTATAACCCACAAATACACATGGAATACTGCGTGGAGAGAGTTTATGATTTGAATACGGCCTCACAAATGGATATACACGACAGCCAAAAGGATGAAAGTTTGAATATGTGGGAGGACGACCAAATAAAAGACTATATGGGGTCTCTCCTCGTAGAACTGGCGTTGGAAGTCGATTAATTGTATAAACAGCAGTAGCAAAAGCATCATCCCAATGAGTTAGAGGCATGTGCGAATGAAATAACATTGTAAGACCCATTTCAGTGACGTGACGATGCTTACGCTCAGCACGTCCATTCTGTTCAGGCGTATATGGACAAGATATTTGATGATGAATACCTTTAGACGCAAAATGAGCACGAATGCGATTGTTGAGAAACTCTGTTCCTCCATCACTCTGAAATACTTTAATACGGGACGAAAATTGATTCTCAACAAATGCCTCAAAATGAAGATACACATCAAAAAAATCAGATTTGCGACGAAGTGGATACAACCAACTGAAGCGAGAAAAATCATCAATAAAAATGACGTAATAAGCAAATCCATTTCCAGACAAAACAGGTGAAGGTCCCCACAAATCACAATGCACTAAATTAAGAACATGTGAAGCACGTCTTGGATTTTCAACAAAAGACAATCTCTGACCTTTTGCCATTACACAAGAGGCACATGTATGAGGTTTTGGCAACAATGATGAAACAGATAATGAACCAGTTTTATTCAAAGTAGAGATAACACTGTGAGCTACATGTCCCAACCGAGCATGCCAAAGTTCAAAAGAAGCTTGAGAGTTATTATTCTGAAGACGAGCAATAAAAGTGGCATCTCCGCGATCCAAAACATATAAGCCATTCTCACTGTGACCCTTGCCCATGACTGCCTTGGAAATTTTGTGCTGAATAACAAAAGAGTGATCATCAAAAGTAATAATCGCATCAAGGTCGCGAGTTAATTTGCTGATAGAAAGTAAATTTTTGGTAATTTGAGGGACAACTAAAACATCCGACAAACGTAAATCAGAAGAAATCTGACTATCGCCAATATGAGATATGTGAATAGAAGCACCATTACCAACAGAGACATGAGAATTACCGGTATATGGAGTAACATTCTCTAGAGTAGAAGAAGTTGAAGTCATATGATTGGTAGCGCCGGAGTCAATATACCAGTCAGAAGAGCGAGAAGATGGCTCTAACTGCAATGAGGGCTGAAATGAATCCGCCAAATGAGTGGAAGCCGAATTTCGATTAACATGCACAAGCGAGTAACAAGAGGAGGCAACATGTCCAATCTTTCCACACCACTGACACTGAGGACGATTCCGACCTTGGCCACGTCCACCTCTTCCTCCGCGTGAGCGACCTCCACGAGAATTACGGCCACCACCACGATTTGTTGATGATGTAGAATGAGTGTTTGCATTTGAATTAGAATTAGTAGAGACATTAAAGGCAGCAGGTCCAATGGAAGATGCAGAAGAATTACCGGGTAGAGAATAACCAGATAGTGAAGCCAAAAATGCTTCATGATTTTCTGCTTGAGCAACAACATTAACATAAGTCGGAGTTGGAGACAAATTCAATAGTGGAGCACTGAATTCTTTATACTCAGGACCAAGAGCACGCAAAAACCAAAGGACTTGATCATCATTTGTGGCTGCAGCTCCCATAAAAGCCAACCGATCAAAAATTGCCTTGAACTTAAGATGTAATTCGTGCACTGTACCGGTACGACGGAGATTCAAAACCTGATCTCGAAGCTGAAGAATGCTTGAACGACTTCGATTTTGATACACAGTAGAAAGAGTGTCCCAAATCTGTTGGGAAGTGGAACAACCGATGACCTCTGACATAGCCTCTTCTGTAAGTGATGCAAATAAGAGGCCACATAAGCGCTGATCTTCAGCGACCCAATTATCGAAATCAGTACGCGATACCGCATCTGTTGGAACAGGTGGACACGGCCTAGAGCCATCTAAAAAACCGAATAGATTTTGGGCTCGAAGGATGTGAGTAACCTGTGTCTTCCATAACATGAAATTGGAGGAAGATAACTTGATGTTCAACATATGAATAAGGGTGTTGTAAGGAAGCTTTTGGTCGGCCATGGAGATGAAAAATTGATCCGATGAATAAAGAAGGAGAAGAGGCAGGGAAGGGGGAGGAGGAAGAGTTAGGGTTACCTGTCTGATACCATGTTAGAATAAATTCCCGTAAATGGGTTTGTGTATTATTAGAGAATATATAGTGTAAAGGAAGGATACAAATGTAATTGTTTTAATTTAATCTATCAGACCCAATCTGCAGAGCAATTTGTTTAGCGGATCGTATATCGCCTCAAGGCCCGTTTTGCGATGGAAAATGCAAGGGATTTATTAAACAAAGATGTCACTGTTTAAAGACATCAGAAAGTGAATTAGTTACATTTTAAAACAAGTACTGTAAGGGATGCTAATACTCTAGTATTAAACAAGTGTTGTTTTTATGGTAAGGGTGAGTGCGAGGAAATTTGATAAATTTACATTTTGCAATAAAAAATAATTATTTGTGTATTTCTGAATATCAATAAAATAATCGAATTTATCGAAACACAAATATGGCCATCACATATTTGGTGAAGTGCGGTTTAATTTTAAAACCACTTTATAATTATATGGTAAAAACCAGTGCCTTTATGGGTTATGATTCATAGAAATAAATAAATAATGTGATAGAATGAGACTTAATTTCAACCGTTAGTTTAGACTGAACCCATAATACCACTGTTGTAGTTATTATAAAAGCATTAGCATGTAAAAGACAGAATAAACGTGAGTGAGTTAGAATGCATCAACTAGAAAGATAATGAAAGGATTCAAGGGTAAACAAGAGGCTGGCCAGGACTTGGGTTGAAGTTAGAGATGAGGTGATCATCATCATCAAACAGGTCACATTTTTGCAGGGATTAGTCATTTTCATGCATTGAATTATAAACATTTCATATTAATAGGCCGGTTAACACACACTTATTACATCACGCGCGATCAAATAAACATGTCGAAATAATTCCTCAAGTAAACAGAAAGTTCCAGGACTTGTTTTCCAACTAACCTTATTAATACCAGCGTTTCTAGGTTGCCCCATAAGTTGACACCATATTTATCTTGCCTACAACTGCACAGCCAGCATTTTCGATAGGTATATGATTCAGCATTGCTATCGCATTCATGGCGAAAATGCTAAGCTTCCCTCATACATATTTGCTAAGTTTACCAGTGCATTTTTTCACTAAAACATTAACTGTTCAATTTCTTTCACATCATTATTTAAAGAGAATTTATATTCAACTTTTATTTTATAAACTTTATAGAGCAACAAACAACAACAGGAAGCACCTCAACTATTGAAATCAAGGCCATAATCTTAAGAGTTGCTTCTACTGTTCATAAAACATTCTTTAGTAACTGATTTTAGAAGCTTACACTTCTTTAACAGCAATGGCTTCATTCACAGCAATCGCCTCCTTAGGCTGATCCTCTGTCACCACCTTCTCCTTCTCCTCCTCTTTCGCTTCTTCCTTCTTCGCCTCTGCCTTCACTTCCTCTTTCTCCTCCACTCAAAAGCCGAAACAGGGAAGGTCCTAGACAGACCCGAGGGAGTCTTGAACGTGATCTTCCCAGTTGGCGGCTTGTCCACATATATCTCAGTCAAAGTGAGCCACACCATAAGTTCCTTGCTTTTCACTCCTGTAAGTTTCTTGATCCTACCGCTTCCCCGGTCAGCTATAGCCGTAATCTCAGTGTCATAAGTTACCGGCCTTCCGATCTTCTCAAACTTGTGATGGACTTTCTTTTTTTGCTTCAACCAGACAAATCCTGTGTCCTCCACACGCCCAACTTCCTCAATGTCTTGAAGCGGTAACAGCCCGTTGGGAAGTCCCACTTCTTTAAGTAACAACTTGGTTTTCTCTTGGCCGATCTCGTTGCCGTGGTAAATCTCGGTGGCCTTGGCTCTGATCTCTTCAGTCACTAAAGACATGTTTGAGAGAATGTTTCTAGCAGGTTTGGTAATTTGATGATGTGAACTTGGTAGTGTTTTGAGAGTGTTTGAAGGCGGTAAATATAGCTTGATAGTTATGATAATACCCTTAGTTTCTGCTAAATTTACAATATTGCCATCGTAGAGTAGTTGGGATTTTGAATGTCATTTAATTTGGTGTCTAACTTTGTTTCTTCTTTTGGCACTATTTCATTGATTGCGGTGGGATTTGGTATTAGTTGAATATCAAGTAATGGCGTAGATTACTCGGAAATGGTCCCTTTTGTACAAGTCTTGCTTCTAACAATATTGATGCATGCAACCTAAAGAAGGTGCGAGAGAGGCGAGTAAAAAATGGGGGAGATGAGTGTTGGCTAGTTTGAGGTTGTTGGCGAGACTTCAGCTGGAGAATTAAACTCATATGTTGCACTTGTCAATAGCAGAAGCGGTGGTAGTCTGATGGTCATGCTCTTGCGTTCGAGTTCGAGTCGCCCTGGCCCCTGTACGCATCGTTTCTCACATTTTGTGAGAAGTGCTCCTCCCTTGGCTATCGAAAAAAAACATCAATAGATCACGGTTCGGTTAGGTCCGGCACAAGTAAAAAATTCCGTGCTAATGCCTAATTCTTTTGTCACGGATTTTCGTTCATCTCGCCTATCTCAACATAGCATAGTAAATCAGTTACATTAACTGAAATGGCTCCATGTTTGAGATTTGCAATAAAAGAAGACACTTTTTAATGTGAACTTATCGTTGTTTTTACCTTCAGTACATTTTTGACTGTTTAATTTGTTTCATTTGACGTAGCAGAAGCCTGTGAACAGTGAACTGTAAATTTGTTGCTTAACAATATACAGAGCAATATACAGAGTAATGCTACATCACCTTTGTGTTAATGCCATTTTAGGGAGGTCAACTTAGCAGATATCTTTCTTACTCAGCATGTCACTTTCACTTGGTTATCACCATAATTGAGTGCATTGAAGCTTAAACTTCAGATTTGACAATTACTTGATTTCTTAGTTAAGAAGCTGGCAGTTGCCACATTTGTGTTACTTATTCTTTTCAGTTAATAACTGAACGTGATACAATTACACTTGTAAGATATAGCTAAAGTAAGATTAGAATTTCAATCATAATAACCTACTATTTTATATTCGTCTCATTCTCGCACAACAAGTGAACATGTATCAAAACAAATCCGCATTTGAAACATAGACGAACAGTCAATTACATTCGTACCCTTATTTTGCTTTTATGCATTCTCATTTCAACTGTTCATCTCATCCTCCAATTTATTCATTTATTGACAGGTGTCTAATTTTATATTAGTGGATTGGTTTATATTGAGTGTATAAAATTAAAGTGATAATAGTCATGTGTCAATCAATAAATGAATTAAAAAATAAGATAAATGTTTAAATTGATACTTAATGTAGTTGAATGCTCCTCTTAAAATATAATAGGATATAATATTGTTTCGAAAAATGACTGGAAATAGTCACTTGTTCTATAAATCAACGATTTAACAGGATTTAAGTTTGAAAATTAGCTCTCTTGTGAAACTGACAGTGATCAAGTGATTTTGAACTTAGAAACCCGCCTCTGCATTTCAATTTTCAAACGTTCCTAACCTCAAATAATTGAGCTTCATTCCTTTTAAACCTTACACTGTTGCATTTAAATAAAAAATAAAAATGTGAACGTGAACATCAACATCTTACACCTCACGAACCCTCGGATCCAGCTAATTCAAATTCCAATCAATCTCCACCGCACATCACAAACTCCACATCTCATCCAACGGCTATAATCACCTGCACCATTACCCTACGCCAGCAAACACTTGATTAATCCTCCGATATATAAACCCTACACCTCTCTCGCACACTCTTTAACATTCGTTTGAATTTAAAGATCCGAGAATTCCAGATCGATCCAACGATGGCGACGGCGGCGCGATGGATGACGACGAAAGCGCTGCGGTGGATGGAATTTGAAACGGCGCCGTCGTCAGCTTCCTCTCCGTTACTCAACAACTTTAGGTGGATATCGGGATCGTTTAGATGGCCGGAATTTTCGATTGTGGACGACGTTCTGTGGTCGTTCGTTACAGTTTTCGAATCCGTTGCGCTCGTCTCCGTGCTCGGATTCTTTTACTTATTCTACGGATGCACTGTGTGAGTTTGATTTTGTGAATTTTGTATTGTACCGAAACGAGGGAGGAATCGAGTCTAGTGGATCTGATCTGGAGCAGGCGTTATCTGTAAGATTTATTGTGTATCTTCTTCATATTTTTTGTGTTTGATTGATTGATTTAGCTTCAGTATTTGGCTCTAGTTTCTGTCTGTATGTGAAATGAGATTATGACTTTCTTGCCTGCAGTTTTGTTCTCAACGTATATTTACATGTTTGTATTTTTGAGAATTTGTGTAACATTAGATACTGACAGTTGTGAAACTCACTCGATTTCAGAAACCGCTCGCATGTTGAAATGTTTGTTTTGGTCCAGTTGCTACGTTCTGTATATGGTGAAGTGTTGCGATTGCATCTTTTGTTGTAAATTGTAATATCAGATGCAAACCTGTTGTTGTTGTTAATTTCGTTAGTTATGTGTTGATATATGTTGTTGAAACTCGCTATATTTGCAAACATGTAAACTAAGTAGAATGTGAAGAAATTTAGCTTCGCTTGGTTTGGTATGAAGGGTAGAAACTTGTAGATTAGGAGACTGGTGGATGCGGTTCATCCATGGTTTAAAGAGACTAGTGGCTATTGGAGCAGTTACACTGTCCTGAATGCTGCGTAAGCCATCTAGTGAGCCCATATGTGCAAAGAAATTCTATCTTATAAGCTAGATAAAATTGGTTCAATTTGCATTGTCCTTGTGCTTTATGTTGTCTGTTTGGCACAATCCATTTTCCGTCGTCAACATCTCTGCGTCAGACTGCTAAAACTGATGGATTGCTAGACTTGACTATGCCAGCCTTGAAGCTGTCTTAGTTTGGACTTGATTCTAAGTCTACTAGGACTTTACTTGCACTTATCCTAGTTTGCTACTCCTCCGTCCCACTAAGTTTGTCCACTTTCCTTTTTTAGCGTCCCTAATGTTTGTCCACTTTCCTTTATTCTCCACCACACATTCTACTTTTTCACTCATTTACTTATTATTCAATTATTCTCAACCATACATTTTATACATTCTTTATCTCTTAATTTGCGTGCAAATTGTGCTTTTGGACAAACTCACCGGGACGGAGGGAGTACAACGTAAGCCAGCCTGGGTTGAGTCATCTCAGCCAGTGACGTCGAGTTAAGATTCAAAACAACTAATGATCTTTTTTTTAGAACAACCAATGATAAATTTAAAAGCTAAATGATGAAACTATTTATATTTAAAACAAAGTCTGAAAGTTTATCTGAGGTTTATCTTGAATGTCTTTAGAACAACCTGGCCTCATAGGAGTTGCGCTCATATGCGATTCAGGGTTAGGTTTACAAATTTGAGATCCAGGCAAATAATTGAAATGCACAAATAAAGTTAAAATGTCCAAATTATTCTTTCAAAAATGCAAATAATGAAAAAATAAAATGCATGTGTATTTGAGGTCCACTGTGTAATAAAGACCTCGAAAATACAAGGTCTGACACCAAGTAATGGATTTAGTATGAGAGAATTCTTGACCAGCTAAGTCTTTCATCCATTCTATGTTTACTTGTTAGTGTTTTAGGTATTTAAATTTTATTTACTGTATTTCTTTTATTTATTACTATGAGAAAGGTTTAAGAACGGTGAGAACAGTCTTGTGCATTATTAACAATTTAACGAATTAGATGTAAAGAAAAAATTGTCAAATATAACTGCGCGTATTTTTTACAAACTCAACTATACAATTTATTAAATAAATAATTTGAATAACAACACATAATATAATTTCACATAAAGTTGATGGTCTTTTAGATCCCAACTCTTATTATTATTATTATTATCTTAATTGTTACATCGTTAAACTTAGGCGTGGGACCTAACATATTGTAACGATTATTATAAAACGTAATTATTATCCTGATCTGCCATAAAATGATTTATTTTAAATGTAATAATAATATTGATACGAAAAGTAATTATTAAAGCCAAACACATCACATGCTCTAGACCCACGATATGCTCTTGCTTGTAACAGCGGAAGTGGTGGAAGCACTTCGCACTGTATGTCCACTGAATGCCAACTGCCCCACAACATGTACTCCCTCCGTCCCCTTAAGTTTGTCCAAAAACATAAATTTTACGATATTTAAGGTAGTAATGAGTGTAAAATGTGTGGTTGAGAATGAATGATTTAAAGAATTTGAAAGGAAAGATAAAATATGTGATTGTGAATGAATGAAAGTGGACAAATATTAGGAGACATCCAAAAAGAAAAGTGGACAAATATTAAAGGACAGAGGGAGTATTATATTTGACTGCCCTTTTCAATGGCTCACATGATTTAAAATCCTTCATTGATACTAGTATTAAGCATTTCTGTTTTGACAAAAGATTCCGAGGTCTGCACGACATTGTTTAATTTTATTTTCCTACTAACTCTTCCAAAATACAACTCGCAAAACACATTAGGCTGATTCCTTTATTCAGTTTTGAAATTAGATCAAGAATATAACCATGCAGCATCAAAATGGAATACAATATTTTTATTTTTTCCTCTTGTTGCGCCATAATACAAATGGAGATAATAAAGTCAGACTGGTTTGGTTGAGATTGAGACATGTTGGCAGACACCCTGTCCAATCAGTGTCTCGTCACGCTCTCCACCAACAATTATTGTAAGTCATTCATCTGACTTCGATCCTCTCAAGTCTCAACTCTTCAGCTTCAGGCCTTCAGTTATGGATACTGCTGGAAAAACCATTAAATGCAAAGGTAATTCTTCATATCGTTCTTGACAGTTCATTTGAGTGGTTTTCCATTTTACTTTTGCAAAATTTTCATTTCTCATACTAATTTTAATGTGTCTTGCCAACAGCTGCAGTGTGCAGAAAAGCTGGAGAGCCGTTATTGATCGAGGAAATACAAGTCGATCCGCCTCGAGCTTGGGAAGTTAGGATCAAGATCATCTGCACTTCTCTTTGCCACACGGACGTCACCTTCTGGAAATTCGACTTTGTATGTCAAATGTGCTTATTTTCCATTGTTTTTTGTTATCTTTGATTGTGAATATTGTTGTTCTCCAGCCACCATTTGCGGCATTTCCAAGGATTTTTGGGCATGAAGGCGTTGGGTAGGTCTTGATATCTACCATACAGTTTTACTGATTGTAGATCCATTTCAATTAGGTATTATTCGACATGAAGAAATATATCAACTACTATAAAACATTTTAGGAACCTAGAAAAATTACAACTGAAAACATAAATTATCATGGAATTGTTTTGATGAGTGATACTTTTCTGCTATGAAAAATGTTTCTGTTGAAATGATTGCTGTAGTGTTGTGGAGAGTGTTGGTGAAAATGTTGAGGAGGTGAAAGCAGGGGATTTGGTTCTTCCATCTTATTTAGCTCAATGCGGAGACTGTAAGGATTGTATATCTTCAAAGAGCAATATGTGCAGCAAGTTCAAGAACCCGAATCCTAACGGTGTACCAAGAGATGGAAGCAGTCGTTTCAAGGACTCAAATGGTGAAATTATAAACCATTTTTTGTGGGTATCAACTTTTTCAGAGTATACAGTGTTGGATGTTACACATGTGGTCAAGATTAATGATCAAATGCCGCCTGATAAGGCTTGTTTACTTAGTTGCGGAGTTACAACTGGTAATGCCTAATCACTGTTTTTTCTGTTATGACTACTGAGCCTGCAATCGTTAATAGTCATATATGACGAATACAACTTTGGTTGTGATTCAGGGGTAGGAGCAGCTTGGAAGGTAGCTGATATTGAAGAGGACTCAACTGTCGCTATATTTGGCCTAGGAGCTGTTGGCCTCGCGGTAAATAAAACTCCACTTGAATTCACTTTATCGTGCTATAATTGTATTGTAGACTGCAACTATAAATACACTTATTTGTTTCGAGCTTGCAAAATACAGTACTGGTATTTTCATCAAAATTGTCAATAGTATTTTTAGCCATAGATCCACATAGATACATATTTTTAGCGATAGATCCACATATTTCTTCCATCACACTTTCAAGTACTAGTATAACTAAGCAATAGGTATTAACTTTACAGGTTGCAGAGGGTGCAAGGATAAGGAAAGCATCCAAGATCATTGGTGTCGATTTAAACGAATCAAAACATGATTTAGGTTTTCCAAATTGTCTTTTCTTTTGTATATTTATATCATTTTGCTTTGCATATCTTTGCACTTGTTCCTTGCAGCTCGCAGAATGAATGACATTGGTAAATTTAAGTCACATTTTTGTTCGTGGCAGGCACAAAATATGGAGTTACTGATTTTATTAAACCCCAATATTCTTGGCGACAAGCCTATTAGTGAGGTACAAGAGTCTTCGTGTAAATTATGCCATCCGTTAAATAACTGAAAATTTCGTTTATGTCAGTGTTTATATTTTGTCGATCTTGTGCTTCCTGATGTCTTAGGTTATACAAGAAATGACGGATGGAGGTGTGGATTACAGTTTTGAGTGTGTTGGATCGCGGACAGTGTTTGCTGAGGCTTTCAAGAGCACTAGACCAGTATATACTCAAAACAACTGCACATTCACTTTTTCTTCATATAGTAAACACCAAAATCCAATCCAGGTGCCAAACTATCAATGTGTAACATGTTTTCTGAATAGGGTGGAAGTAAAACTGTGATGATAGGAGTTTCTTTGGACGGATCAGCCACCAGTGTTGAGCCACATGAGCTGTGCAAAGGAAGAAGTGTGATGGGAACGTATCTGGGAGGAGTTAAACCAAAGACAGACATTCCTCTATTAGTTCAAAAATATTTAGACCAGGTTATTACTCTATGATTTTTGGTTAAATACTTTTTGTATTGTTTTTTTGTTTAAGAAAACAAGTGATTTTGTTTTGCAGGAGTTGAATTTGGAAGGCTTCATCTCACACCAAGTAGATTTCAAAGATATCACAAAGCGTTCGATTTGCTTGAACAAGGAAAGAGTGTGAGATGCATCATATGGATGGACAAATAGATGTCTAAAAGGACTCTAAAATAAGAGGTTCATCACCATCAGGAAATTTCTCATGCTGATGCTGCTAAATTGCAAAACTATTTACTGCTGTAAGGCTAGTGACAGTGGTTCTATATATCACCAGCTTGTGGTCTCTTAGCACAGTGCTTAGCATCATATTGTAGATATGAAGTTAATTCCTCTGGTCAGCAGCAAACTGCGATAGTATCTTCTCCATGTTACTGAAGTGAATATAAATTGACTGCTGCTTATCTCAGGTAAATAGCAACCTCTAGGACTAGCTAGTTAGCATGGGACTTTTCAAACTGTCTTTAAGTCTACAGTTTTGCTTTCAAATGTTACTGCTTGTTTCGAATGCATGGAAAAACATAGATATGGAAAGTAGTGAGTAGTCTCTGTGACAAATTTGGCACAACAAAATTTCCCCCAAAAATACCTCATCGAAATGACAGTTTAGTAATTTTGAGATATAAGTGTAGTTAGAACATGCAATGTTGGCAATGCTAGAAGATGAGGCTGAAGTTTGAGGTGGAGGCATTTGACTACTCGGGAATGAAATAGAACTTACACGGGCTCAGTTGCTACTGCCTAGGGAAGTGTACTGCGTGGTTTTTGGGGCGTTAAAAACACAAACAAACAATCAAGTCGAGTAGTTTATATATAGTAATTGCCATGCTTGGGCATTTGTGTACGTATCCCTCACGCTTTTGGGTTGTACATAAATCTTGCCGAATGCAATGTTTTGCAGCTGCTTTTCCTCTGTTCTGATCTCCACTCCCTTTGCAATTTTGCATTCCCAATAAAATTTCATCTTTTCTCGTCCTTATCACAACTACTTACTACAGTCACATCACACCATTGTAATTTGACTCTCAGTTTTTCTGTAATTAAAATGATGATATTCTTTGATTAAACATTATTCAAATTTTCAATTACAGTAGAATATCTTATGGCTACGTCAGCTGAAATTGTGAAGACAGAAATTAATATAAGTATAATCACGTGAATATCTTTACAATCCATCAAATCTATCCAATCTTAGTATTTGGCATTTCATCTCAACATCAAATCAAACATATAATTTCAATCAAAAAAATCAAACATATAATTATTGTACATTCATTTTCAACCTTAAAACTACCCCGTAATTATCGCGTGTTTTTTCTTCTCTCCATCATTTTATTTTTCTCAACTTCGATTCCGTTTTAAATAATTTTTACAATAAACAACTAAATAAGCAATTTTCATTCTGCAGCGTTATATTTTTAGCTACAAAAATTGAGGGAGCTAGCTTTTCTATCGAAACAACAAACCACCCAAAACACACATTACAAGAACTACAAAGTACAAACAAACATAGGACACAAACTTCAACCAACTGTCCCAATTTCCCAACACCAAACGTAGTACTCCCTCCGTCCCGCTTTGTTTGTCCAAAAGCACAAAATGCACGGTAATTAAGGTAGAAAGAAGGTATAAAATGTGTGGTTGAGAATAAATAATTAATAAGTAAATTAGTAAAAAGTAAAATGTGTGGTTGAGAATAAAGGAAAGTGGACAAACTTAAGGGGACACCCAAAATAGAAAGTGGACAAACATTATGGGACAGAGGGAGTAGTAAATTATTTAGAATTCAAATTACTACTGTATGTTGTTGTTTCCGCGTTTAGTACTCCAAGTCACATTTAGTATGGATCGGTTGCATATGTAATTAAGTACACGTTTCATAAGGCAAAATTTCTTCTTGAAAATATGAGAGATTATTGTTTGTACTTTGTAGTTTTCAAGATTTAGGGTTTCGGAAAGCTCCTTTTCCTGTCTAAATACTGGAGCACAAAATCCCACTTTCATAAATACGCCTCTACTTTAAATCCTTACACTCCCTGTTCCCTCATCCACACACATCAATCCCTATACCATATTCATCATCTTTATAATAAGATATTTGTTGCAAATTTATATTTACAGTGTCATATGAAAAGTTTTGGTATGAAAAATCAAATCATCACACATCATTTTGAACCAGGAAAGTTTGAAGTTGCAAACCCAATAAGCTACTATATCTCTACTCATATGCCTCAGTCTGACGAAGTGGGGTTGGCCTAGTGGTTAGGCACCCACTACCTGGACCAATAGGTTTCGGGTTCGAGTCATGGAGTAGGAGTGAATTCCGATAATCCCTTTTAAAAAAAAAATGCCTCAGTCTCATGATCATGGATGAGAGAACACACTGTACATATTCACATGAAAGATAAATAGACACAATGCTATTGAATAAACTGTATAACACACTAGTCTTTACTGTATTGTCACAATTCATTCTTATCTTTACATCACTTTCCCATATATTCTATTTTTATGTAACATAATTTGCATGCATATATGTAGTACTATCACATAAACACTGTTTAATCTTCACACTCATTTTATCAATCAGCAACATATCATAGTTTGAGTGATGACTGATGGATGATATAGTTGACTTGAAAGCTCCCATCTTTTCATGTCTATTGTCTATTGACACTGATTGTTGATGTATCACTTTGCCTCTGATTACTCACTAAACACTTTCTCTTGTCCTCATTTTGACCACTTCCTTGCCTAGCTACATATGCAGAACGGCTTCTATCAACCACTATTTTCTTCTTCTTCACCGCTTCATAAACTCATATATATATATCACACAACCAGCCTCTAAACTCACACTTACACCAGCTCTAGAGAAATAACTCACACTGAAAACTCCTGATGGGGTCTTTAACAAGTGCAATGGAGATTTCAAACACAAAACCTAAGTGGGTGTACCCCAAATCATTAGGACTCACTCCTCCAAGATGGGGTCATTCAGCTTGCTACTTTCATGGAGTTGTGTATATTTTTGGGGTATGTAATTAACTTTGTTCATACACAATCACTTCTTTCATTTAGTCTTGACTGCTTCAAAAACATGATGTTTGCTTTTTAAGATAGTACTTGTCCATGTAGGGTTTGAGTGAGTTCAGTTGAAACATTGTTTCAAAATCTTAATTTGTTGTCAGGAAGCTGCCTGAATGGTTTTTGTTTTGTGGACACATTCTTAACAAGTTGTTAGTTTTCACTACTCTGTTCACTATTTTTTGTACAGGTATTCACAAAATTACATCTATTGATATTTGAGCCTTCTCTTGACCCCAATTTCGATACTGATTGAATATACAGGGATGTTCCGGAGGCGTGCATTTCAGCGACGTGCTGGCACTGAACTTGACTACAATGACATGGACCACGCTAGCCACAACAGGCACAGGTCCCGGCCCCAGGGATAGCCATACCGCCATTGTAGTTGGACACAAAATGGTAATATTTGGTGGCACGAATGGGACGAAGAAATTGAATGATCTTCACATGTTGGATCTTTTATCAAAAGAGTGGTCTAAGCCTGTTTGTAGTGGAACCCCTCCCACGCCGAGGGAAAGTCATACGTCTACTCTGATAGGGGACGATACAATGGTGGTCTTTGGCGGGAGTGGTGAAGGGGAGGCAAATTATTTAAACGATTTGTATGTCTTGGATCTCAAGAACATGAGTTGGAGCTCACCCGAGGTGAAGGGGGAGATTCCTTTCCGGAGAGATAGTCATGGCTCAGTTAGCATTGGAAATAAAATGTATGTTTATGGCGGAGATTGTGGGAACCGATATAATGGTGATATTGAGGTACTTGAAATGGGCACAATGACATGGTCAAGGGTAAGTGCACATTTACACATTTTGTACTATGATCGCGCTATTTTGTTAATACTATGAGATCATGTCAGCATTGTCTAAGTTGTTATATTATGCAGATGAGTGTTCAAGGATCTTCGCCAGGGGTTAGAGCAGGTCATGCTATGGTTAACTTCAACTCCAAGGCAAGTGAATTTTACACGATTTACTCTGTGTTCTTGGTGAATTAATGAAAAAAGAAGGTAAATGATTCTCATTTCAGATATATGTTGTTGGAGGAGTTGGAGACAAATGCTACTACAATGACGTTTGGGTTATTGATGTTGTTAACACTACATGGAGCAAACTAGAAGTACATGGCCAGAGACCAAAGGGTCGATTTTCACATACAGCCATTTCTACTGACTCTGAAATTGTCATCTATGGAGGGTCAGCTTACCATTTCTCGCTTCCTTTAGATATCTTTGCAACTTGGAACAACTTGTTGGTATTCATTTTAGGAATTATATTTCATTTAGGTGTGGTGAAGATGAACGCCCTCTTGATGAATTACTTAAACTGAGACTCGGAGCAGGTTACGCGAAGTATAATATCTTTGCATCCAAAATATCCAAAGGACATTGTAACGAGAAACGAAGGTTCCTCACAGATGTTGATAGCAAACCGGTACTTTCTTGATAGTCAAGGAACTTAATTTCATTGCTGTTATACAAGGAACGAATTGTTATAACTATTGTTGGATTCTTTTAGGGTACTGCGACAAATCTCTTTTGTAATAAGGTACAACTAAGACCATCTGCTCGCTACAGCTTAGGTGAGTTTTTTAAAGATTGACATCTGAGTTGCATTGTTGATAGTGAAACTAGTTTTAGTACACACTGATATATTTTTCTACGGTGGTTACTTGTTACAGATATGTTGCATACCAAACGGAGGAGAACAAACAATTCGAATATAGTAGAGGTAGAGAATGAGCGAGAAAATTCTATACAATTGACTCATAACTCATTTTCATCGCAGTCTGACCATGAACAAGCTTCGTCAGGGAAGAGAGTCCATGAGTTGATCTCCCAAGAGTTTCCCATGCTCAAAAACCGCAACTGCATCACTAGAAATTTTGTACATGAACTAAGAACAGGCTTAAGCCCTCCCTCTTTTAGGCAAGACCGATTTGCTCATGCTCAACAAAGAAGTTTGGAGGCGATATCCTCACTGAATATGGTAAAGTTTTAAACATCATTCAAATAGACCTCGAGTTACTCTGAAGTCCTTGGAAATTTGATGAAGAAACTGAAGTTAGACCTTAATTATCTCAGGTTGGATCAGAAGTTCATGGGAAGGTAGATGCAGCATTTGACTCAGGATATCTAATGACTGCTCTAGTCAATGGCAAGATTTTTCGAGGGGTTCTGTTTTCTCCGGTGAGCCGTCATTTATTTTCAAGCAAATGATGACTTACCACTGCAGCATCTATCTAACAGCTTACAAAATAAACTGTGGTCACTAGGAGCCAACTGTCCAGCTGCGTGGCAATCCGCAGGTGCCATCACAAATTCCTAGCACCATTCCGGTGGCTGTACCTATACTTCACTACCCGAATAGCTACGAGGCTGGACATTTCAAACCTACTTATCCCGCCACAGAAACCCCATTGAGATGTCCAATGCAATCGTCTCGTACGAGCTGTCCACATCCTCTGATCAGAAACGAAGAAAGTAGTGCGGCGAGCGTAAACAATCACGAAAAAATGAGATGTGATCTTCAAGGTGTTGTTCTCACACTTGGTGCACCTGGCATGGAAGCAGCTAGCTTCAATGGGAGTACTTAACTGAACTGGTCTTCCATCATATTGTCAAATGTACATCTGTAAATGTCTTTGTTTTATTCTTTCCTCTTTGAATCTATCTAATAAACGGTCAGTTACTCAGTAGTTTATCCCACGTCATCGAAATTACCAGAAGATTATGACGTGTCAAATTCTGATTCGTCCAGATCGGATTGACACGTGGAACCCCATCCACTATAAAGACTGAGATTGATGAGATTACTGATTGTTCGTTCAGAGTTGGTTTAGCGGCTATGGCGATTGGGACGCGAAACCTTAAGCTAAAGGCTTTGTTTGTTTTTTAGTTTTTGCCTTGCGGCATTGTATTTATTTTTATGACGTCGTTATACACAACATAAATTTCTTCACAAAAAAACAGGAGAGGCGGGTGCTGCACAAGCCAACACAGTACCCTTATGATGAGTTGAGTAATAAGATGAAACTCAAGGCTTCAGGTGCTGGCAAGACCACTCTCACCCGCATTCTACTGTTTATGGTTTTTTTTTTTGATTCAAGATGAGACAATTTCATTTCATCAGAATAAGATATTACAATCCGCACAAGTGAAACAAACCGAAGGGATAAGTTCTAAGACAATCTACGTCGAGGAAGTCTTATTCGTAACATTTGTGAAGCAGGCCGAATCGCGCCATCCCAAGAACTCATCATAGTCCATCAACCATCCGGACTCGATAAACACCCCAAAGCAGCACAGGCAGAAGATCAAGAGGACAGAAGGACGAAGATAGCATGAACCAAACCAGGCAGAGGACCAGGCCCAAACCAGCCCAAACGAAGCAGGCCCACAAGCCTCAAACCCTCCACGTCGCCGACACCCCAGCGTGCGCCGCTCGTCCCTCAGCCGCCACCAGGCTCGCCCGACCGCCCGATACCAGACTCGCCCGACGCCCGCGCCCCAACCAACTCCCGTCAATACCGCACCGAGGGTCAGCAGCAACCCCACCGACGACAACCACCTCCGAACAGCCAGATTCGGTCGTGCCCAGACAACCCAGCCCCTCCTCAGCCCGATCTGTCCTCCCGTCACCACACCGCACCTCGTCTTATTCTCCAGGCAGTGGACAAGCCACCCAACAACCACAACCGCAAGCACCAAAATGCGAAACCACCATGGCCGACGAAGGCCTGGCCCTCAGCCACCCAATGAGCTGAAACAGATCTGGGGAGGTAGTCACAGCCTGTTACCAAAACCATGTCTGAAACCCCGATGGACTCGGGTCAAAGGAACTTACGGCGTGTAGAAAATGCTAGTTACAAACTAGAGGAAAATTTTTAGGGAAAACCCTAAAGAAGGAAAGGAAACATAAAAGGGAAAGACATGGAAAGGAGACATGAAAGAGAAAGGTCTCCTAGGGGTAGAGAAGAAGATCCATCACTACAAGAGAATGGATTTCTTACTCCACCCCGGAGTAGATGCAACCGGTGAAAGCAGTCAAGAGAGAATACTGTTTATGGTTTCCATAGTAGTTTTGAAGACTTCTACATTAGTGGCACAAAATTTCAGTAAAAGATTTCTTGGTGGATTCAGCGGATTTCTGTTCATTAAATATTCTTCAAAATGTAAAATATGAGTGAATCAACTCTGTTTTCACCCAAAACTCTCATGTCCTGCAGGACAGATCGTTTATTAACACTTAAAAGTAAACCGATTGAATCAAATCTCTTTATAATCAGCGAGCAACTCTGGACGAGGACCATGTTGGTCTTGAAGTGCCACCTCTATCGCTTCGCCACTTATCTCCACCATGGTCTCCTCGTCCTGAGCCCCATCTGTCAGGGTCTGATGCTGGAGCTTGAGCCGATGCTTCTGTACGACGATGCCTGGGCACATACTTCCCAGGAGTTGGAGCTGCTGCTGCTGCAGCAGGGGCAGCAGTTTGAGGCTCTGCAGGCCTACCACTACCTAAATCAAAAGGCTTGGGCTCTGTTGCCTTTCCCAACAAAGCTTCCCTATCTAATCTAGCCCGTTCTTCAATTTCCCTCTCCCTTTGTCTTTGTTTTTCAGCAATCTCATCAAGTTTGGCTCTACGTTCAGCTTCTTCCTTCTTACGCCTCTCTTCCTCTGTTCATCCAGAGTCAGCGTTAAATAAGAGTCAGCTTTAATTGGGAATTTATATTTAATAATGAAAAATCTGGCGTGTACTACCGTTTAAGCTTCCATGCTTCAATCTCAGCATAATACTAATGATGATTTTAAAAAATAAACCAATAAGAAGGCAGGATATAACTTTTTTGAAAGTATAACAGATTAACTATACCTTCACGCTTCCGAGCTTCTTCCTCTTCTCCAGCCTTCATCTGACGTTCCTCTTCTTCCCTGAAGTAGTACAACAATTTTCGCCTAGTTTCTCTGGCTTCTCTATTAGCTCTCCTTAATTGCTCCATTTGCTCCCTTGCTTCAGCCCTCATACGATTATATTCTGACTGGCGGCGACTAAGTACACGCTCTGCGAAAATGTTCTGCAATAGAAAAACAACTGATTTAATGAAAATAAAATCCTTTTAACCGGTCAGGAAAATACTGAACAATGGTTAGAAAAAAAATACTCCCATAACGAGGTTACCTTGTTATCCACCATTCTACTCAACCTTTGCTTCTCCTTCAAGTCTCCATCATGACGCTGCAAGCTGAGCTCAACTTCTTGCTGCAAGATTGGACAGACAAATATATAGATGCTCCGGCCAGGACGGATGACAATAATTAACATACCTGTTGTAGACGCTCATGGAGAACCTTCTCTTCTACCAGTCCTCTTTGAAAAGCCACTTCTATCAATGGAGCTTCTTCTTCCCTTTTAGCTCTTTCAAGATAGTCCGTGGTTTTTGCCAGCTTTTGTAATCTCTTCTCTATTTCTTGCCTCTCCCGCAGTTGCTCGGTACGAGCAAGCTCTAAAAGACTTTGCTTTGTCACCTTCTCCTAAATTCAAAACATTACATTGAGAACTAACACACAGATTATCAGAGTATCATTCAGCTGGGTTGATGGCATTTTACTTACACCCTCGATGAGTGGCTTCTTTCCCTTCTTCTTCCCCCCGCGTTTTTCAGCTTCCTGAAGCATAGCTTGAGCCTCTTCAAGTTCTCGTTCCTCAATCTCCTTAAGGATTCTTTGGTTCTTCCTTTGTTCATACTCAGCGGCGAGCCTTTTTTGCTCAGCTTCTTCAGTTAGTTTTTGAAGTCTTAGTCTCTTTGACTCTTCCTCCCGTTCCTGCAACAAATGTAAAAAGTCAATTTAGACAATAACTCCATATAATCAGTATTTACGAAACCTGAATCACAGACCATTTCCAAAAGCTGCCTTTCTTGTTCTTCTTTGCGTTTCTCAATAATTGACTTTCTGGCAAGGAGTCTCTTATGATCCCTATCTACTGTATCTGCAAGACCTGGAAGCACTTCAGCTAGCTTTGAAGATCTCTTAGTAGGATGGTACATCTGAGCTCTTGCCTTATTTAGCAACTCAGCAAATACACTCAAATGATCACGGAGCCCCTCTGCTTCGAGACCCTTGTACAATACACGATGAGCTTATTATATTTCATATTACAAATAAATGCGGAAAATACCCAGATCACAGCATATATAACACATGAAACACGTACTGCAAGACGAATGGAATACTACAACTTTGGAAAATTATCATCCAGAAAATATTACCTGTTTTCCGAACAAAATAACTCCTTTCATGTGATCAATTTTCAAGGCTAGGAAATTCTGCTTCACAGCATCAACAACGATCTTCTCCACAGAAGAAAAATCAAAGAATGGGATCATATGCGACAAACTTTGTATCTTCAGAGTATGGTACACTTGAGACACCTGAGAAACAAAGCAAACCAACGTGAGTATACCATAACATCAGATTGCAGAGTGGAAACTGCAAACACATGGAAAATATATAGCCATTAGCATACCTGCTGAAGCAACCTCAGGGTGGTGAGCTTTTCAAGTGCAGGAACATACTGAGACAATTGGATTTCAGGCACGATGGCGCTGAAGCTAGTTTTCCTTCAACTTTTGAAATCAGGGTCAGTAGAGGCTGAATTTTTGAAGCAAGATCCAAGGGAACAAACTCATGCTCCAAAAGGTGGAAAATGTCTTTAACTTCTTGTGTCACACAATTAATAACTCCCTTAGAAACCTGCAGGAACCGCACCACACGGTTGTTAAGGAATTTTACTGGAACTTTAGTAAGAAAAACGAAAAGCTGCCAAGGTAGTGCACATGGAAACTACACAGTAAAAGCTCAGAGAAAAAATATCGCATAAACCCTTGTAACAACAATTAGTTCTTACAAGAAAAATAGAACTGGCCAGTAGAGTAAGAGTAAGAGCAACTGAGATTTATAAAAGCACTTCGACACATACCATTTCGGAAATAAGGGATGATCTCGACAGCTGCGAAGAAGAAAACAATCCAGAAGTAAAATATTTGTTAATCTTAATCTAATCATTAAAAAAACTAAATGTTACCACTTCTCTGTTGTCTGACTTGGGGTCAAGGTTAAATCCAATAAGATTGACCATTCTGAGATTCCTTTCTTTCTCATTTTCTAGTTCAATGTGGGAGGCCCCCTGAGTATTGTCATAAGGAGTCACGGAGAGGGCTGCTAAGACAACCGACGAGGCTATCAACTGCAGGTCTTTCTGGCTTAACTTCTTGTTAAAGTTTTTCTGTAGAGTGAAAAGCTTCAGCCATGCATAAGCATGGTACAGATGACTGGACGAAATCCTAAATATCTCAGTCAGCTTGGCATAATAGACGACCATCAGTGAGGGTTTTGGAGATTTCTTCACCATGCACATAAGGCCATGAATATCTTCAGCTGAGCGAAATGCTTCCTGTTGAAATAACAAAAGAAAATAGGGATTGTGAACACAGGCTACAAGCAACATTTAACACTGCAGTTATAATCAAAGCAACAATTATAGTCCTGTAACTCATATAACACCAATTTTTTTCTCGCATTGTTGTAAGTGTCACATATATTCATGCATAAAAGAACACCAGTAGACAAAAGAAAATAGGTTGCCAAATCAACGGAGCAATTTTGATCATAAAAGAACACCAGTGGACAAAGGAAACTAGGTTGCCAAATCACATGACACCAATAAAATATATAAGTGTCACATATATTCATGCATAAAAGAACACCAGTGGTAAAAGAAACAAGGTTGCCAAATCAATGGAGCAATTTTTCAAAGATAACTAAGGCACAGTTCACAGACCTGCCAAAGCTCAAGTTCAGTAGCAATTTTTAGCTGTTCCATTCTTGTATCGAGATAAAGTTGCAAGCTTTCTGGTGCTGATATATCAGGCCTGTCCCTCTGGTCTTTGTATTTGTTCAAATTCACAAGATGGTTTCTTATGATTTCACACAACCTTCGGAACTCGGTTGTTCTTTTGTACTGCTTGCAAAACTGGAAGGCTCGATGAGCTGTCATCTGCATTAAACAAAGAAGTATTTGTAAACATGACAACAGAAAGATTTCACCGCTGTTTTAGTATTCTCTAGTGACGATGACCATGAAATTCAACTATCAGAAAAGGTACTGCCAAACACATGAAATAAATCTAAAACAAGGTACTTCAGTAATCATCAATGGTCAAATTATATAATTGTTTGTATCAATTTTACCGCATAAAGAGCCTCCAGCTTTGAGTTGTTTCGCAATATCTCAAGCACAGTCCGATACGTCTCCCATAAAAACTTGAACCATGGGGTTACAAGTTCGCGATCTGACCTATCTTTACCCTTTTCACCACTGACATAACTAAGCATCAGGTCTTTCTGGCCTATTGTCAGCTTCAAGATCATCCACATCCAGACCTCCTTTCTAGTGCTTGAGCCTGACTACGTGCCTGTTCAGCTTTCTCAGTAAGCCAGATGCATGAAATGCTTGATTACTTCCTCCAATGAAGTTACATTGACGTGTTGGCAGACTATTCGATATTGGATTAACCCGTCTTTGGCATATCTACCCTTCTGCATATCAACGCATAGTTCAACATACCTAAACATAATCTTTTCATGTATTTTCTGCCAATTTCTGTGCCTCTTAGATGTAATAATATCATGAAGAGCCTGCAAAGCATCCTGCTTCTGCCCAACATTGACTAACTCTGCAATTGATAATTGAAACAGATCACTTTTGAGTCTACTAGTGAAGCTTTCACATGTGATACACATACAAAAATATTGCTAAGCTCAAATTTTTGAAGGAAATTTACACATTTGCAAAACCATTGAAACGAAGTTAAGGCAGAGGTGATTTGCATACCAAGATAATGAAAGAGGAATCACAAAGAATGCTTAATGAGAAGATATTTGACTTCCAAATTATTCATACTTCATAGACAATCCCAGAATTACTAATTTTCTAGAACTACCTTCTGCTCTCTTCAATGCATTCTCAGGTTTATGAAACGTCGCCATGTTAAAGAACTACGCTCGGCACTGGATGAGGAAAAACATCAAAATTAGTCAAAAATTCAGCACATAACACAAATGCGAAAGTGACTTCCAAGGACAAACTCATCAGGATTCCTAAAAGACATTAAAAAAGTGACCAATCATCATCAAGGCTTGATCCTGAATGTACAAATTATGTAATATCTTACAATAATGAAGCAATAACACAAACATAAAAATACCAAACAGTGCAATTACTGTATAACTAGTACATTCAGTCACTCAAAGCCGGATACGTAAAATCCTAGTGCAAATCGTAATCTCTCGTGCAAATCACTCACTTCACATCATCTTCTTCTCAACTCAACCAAAACTCCAAAAAAAATCAAAATCAAAAACCTATCGCCTCAGTTCACCACTACCAGTCACACTACATACACACGCTCACACAAAAACTACATCAAAATCCAATTATAGTCTTCCTTTAAAAGATAAACAACTCCAATTCGAGTCTCGACTAGATCACAATTACAACAATCACGAATCAGGCGGATGGAAATAGAGAAGGAGTTACGAACTGACCTGATCGAGAGACTATCGCAAGTTGGATATTCGGCGCTGCGTAGCGATTCGTGCCTTCGATAGACTTGCGGTGAGTTTGTGCGCTTTGGCTAAAAACCCTAATATTAAGATAGACTATTGGTCCTGTCTGAATATTTCTTTAAATTATAATTTAGTCCTCGTAGGTTATTTCTCCCTCCCATCCCACAAAGATGGTTCAACTTTTTTTATTTGAGAGATTTAAAATAATTAAAGTGTGGAAAATATTAAAGGACGGAGGGATAATAAAAATTGCATATGTTTGATATATTAATTCTACTAGTAGTTTGGTGCACATTTGTGCACTAATTAATCTAAAATATGCTTAAAAATAACATAAAATAATAAATATGCAGTCTATCATAACTATATAATTATATGAAATCGTAATTATTGATTTAACCAAGAGTAAAATAGGGACGTGAATTGTGGCTTCAAAAAGAAACCGTCAATTCACACACTTGGGCTTTATATATAGGAAGATTATGAGTTCGAAAGGTGAGAGAAGAAAAATTATTTTAACCTTAGATTTATAATAATCTATCCTATATATAATTGGGGAAGGGGCTTATTAACGGTTTTTAATTGAAGCCACATTTTTGTTCCAATTATACCCTTCCCCGTATTTAACCGCTGAATCAAAACAATCTGAGTCATCCCAATCCTAACCTAACCGCAACCGCTTCACTACATTTGACGCAATTCAAAACTTCCGCTTACGGTGGTTGACCACTTTTGAAGACTCCGAGAAGGAGAGCGAGTACGGTTATGTCCGGTTGACCACTTTTGAAGACTCCGAGAAGGAGAGCGAGTACGGTTATGTCCGCAAGGCGCAAGGTATATTTTATTTCAGCGATTGAGATTTGTGTTTTATAGTGATTTGATTGAGTATAGATGTGATCTGGAGTTGTGTTGATGAGAATTTTTACTCCAGATCCGATCTACGTTTCCTGTTTTTACTCCATACAGTTTTCCAGTCGATTGCGTCGCGGATCTGAATTTCTTTATTTATTCAATTTTCGTTGGTTTTGATTTTGGTTTAGGGTTGCTTTGATTCGTGAATCGATCGGAAGAGGACTCCGAGTTTGAGGTGAGAAGGTGTAATTTTTTTGGTTGGTTTTGATGTGGATCTGATGATATGGCTGTTGTTGTTGTTGTGGTGGTGAGGAGGTTAGGGGTTGAGGATGGCGTCGAGGAGGATTTTGAAGGAGCTCAAGGATCTGCAGAAGGATCCTCCCACCTCTTGCAGTGCTGGTAATCGATTTTTATAAAGTGTTTATTGTTGATGATTGATTTATACTTATTTAGGTTTCATTATAACGTGTTGGTTTTTGTTGTATGCAGTAGCTCGGGCCGATTTAAAACAGCTTTCGTCACATTCAAAGATCCCAAAGCACTTGAAATTGCATTGCTATTATCAGTAAGTTTTTTTTGTATCATTTTTATCGGAGCAAGTACTTTCGGTCCTTCGTTCTGTTGTTTAATTGATAGCTGTGTCGATATTGACTGTGCATATAAAATTTGGATCAAATTCAGAATATGTAATCTCTTTAATTCTCAGAATAGGTAATCTCTTTAATTCTCAGAATTTGATTTTGTAAGATTCGTTGAATATTGAAGTGATTGTGTTTTGTTAATAGGTTCGGACAACTTCAAGCTGTTGATCTTGACAGTGTTGCACCAGCCATTAGAGCAGGCATGTCGATTTATTAATTTGGTTGATAATGTGTGCCGTCGACTAGCATTTCAAGTGTAAGAACTTTGACTGTATGAAGATTGTGTGTTAATATGAGTTGTTTGTGCACTGTCTGTATGAAGATTAGCGTGTGCAACTTATGTGCTATTAGGATCTGGGATATCTCAGAAAAATGAGGTCGTTCATTCTGATGAAATGTAAGAACTTTGACTGGATGCTTTCCGGATAATCATTTTATCAAGACAGAGTTAACAGTTATGTATTTGGTTTGGTCCAAGGAACTAACTACGCCTAATTGTCTTTATGATTTAGTCTATAGAATATGAAGTTTCAAAATGAGCATTTTACTTTTAAAATGTAAAGTGTCATACTTAAAAAAGTTGAATGTAATTCGACGGTTTACGCACAGTTTTTACTGTGCACCGAGTACTAGTTTATTAGTTAATACTTAATAACTGTATTGTTGATCACCCTCGAATTTTATAAATTCAACCTATCAATATAATTAAAATTAACTTTTAACTATAATATAAATCTTTAGATCAATAGAATGAACTGTGGTAATGGTAATATCTCACACAATTTAAATGTAACTCTAAAAATAACCCATTAATCCTATATTAATAAAACTGAAATCATCTATTAAAAATTGTGGATCTATTAAATAAATGAACCGACTTTGCGGAGGCCGATTTCTAATGGCACAAACCGACAACACTGTGCACTGTCACGATTCTGTTCAATAGTGCCGTCAAACAGAAGTCTAAATGACTGCAATTGCTCCATAACAGCAGTACGAGGAAAATCTTGCAGATTGTCTGGTGAGTTGATGGTCGTGTATTTTTGGCTCTTGTTGTCGTCTCACTCTCAAGTCTGATGCTTTTGTGACAACAGCGTTTAATCAGAGTTAGGATCGCATTTAATTTTCTCAGACTAATTGTAACGTTTATTTATGTGTGGCGCATCGGGAGTGATGTAAAAATCTGCTCTTTATCGATTTTTATTAAAGAATTTAATTTCAGAGTTTCAAAAGACGTAAAGTATAATTTACAATGGATGGTGTGGGGAAGTTTGCAGATAGAATTAGCAATCTATCGCAGGACATTATAGATGAAATTTTGAGTGTCATACCATTGCGTGAGGCGGCCAGAACCAGTGTTTTATCCACGAACTGGAGGCTTCATTGGACTAGAACTCAAACATTGGAGCTTGATGCCAGCTTTTTTACTAGTATTCTTGGTTATCCGCGAGAGGACAGCGCGTTGGCGGCTAAGTTTGTTCATATTGTCGATGATATTTTGAAATCTCACAGTGGTCAAATTCTGAAATTCGTTCTACACATTCCTCGTAAAGTAGACATACCGAATCTTGATGTCAGCGTAAACCGGTGGATACTTAAAGTATCGCGATGTGGAGTTCAGGATCTTACACTTGACTTTGGAAGGAAATTTCATAAAGTTCCTTCCTATTTGTTTCAATGCACGAATTTGAAAATTTTGTCGTTGAAGGGTGTGGAACATTCTCCTTACAAGTTCGGAGAATTTTCTTTTCTTCGAAGCCTTGAAATGCATTGTGCGTCAACTGATGGAAGTTCCCTTACAAACATGATTCAGAATTGTCCAATGCTCCAAAGGTTTTCACTTCGATGCAGAGCTAATGATGGTACTTTCATCGTCGATGCCCCGAAGCTCGAGTTTTTGTGCGTTAGATACTACTATGGGTTTCATCTGATATTGAAAAATACACCAAAGCTTTCAACCATATCACTTGTATTAGGGGGTCTCCCTCATGATGAAGCATGTATTAAGTGCCAAGATATGCTTGGATTTTTCAGTGCCGTGCCAAAGATCAAAAATCTCACCGTAAGCGGGGACGTCCTTGATGTAAGTTCCTATTCTCTTCTGTCATTCAGTATCTCAATTCATATTGTTTTGTTCTTTGAAATATGAAATATCAACCGTCGTGTTTTACAGGAATGGACCAAACAAGATATTCCCGGAAGGCTACCAGCGCCACTTGAAAACCATTCGAGTCTCACAGTCAGATTGTTAAACTTGTATTCAGATGCCCAAGTTTGTTCCTTGTTCTGCCTTATCAATGTCTCGCCGAAACTGCAAACACTGGATGTACAGATGCATCAGCCGTATATGAGACATGGAGTCGATTGTGCTTACCTTCGATCACAATTCAAATACGCAAAACACGTATGGAGTCTGAAAACATTGAAGACTTCAAGGTTTAAGGCAATGGAGGCGGACAGAATTTTTATCAAGAAATTTATTTCCAGCTGCCCAGTGTTGGAGAAATTATATGTAAACCCTTAACACAGTTATGATCTCAAATCTGTATCATGATGAGCTGCTTCAGTTGAAGTTTGATATCGAAAATTTTCAGGCAGCAATAGGATCAAATAAAGTCGCCGTAATCATCACTAGAGAATAGAGCATCAAAATAATTGATGCATTTTTCATTGTCTCATTATTTTCATTGGCACTTTGTTGTTGTCTGGTATGTATTTTGTGACATTCAGTTATTTTACTAAGTATATGAATAGCATTTTTAAGGATTTTTTTAGTTATTACAACAAATTCTGACAGCCTTTACGATTTCTATGTGTTCCGCCTAGGCAGTAAGGCGGTCAGGGGTCGAGTGCACACGTACAAATTGTTTTTTCAACTATCTCCTATTTTTATTTAACTATATGCATATTCGAATGTGTATTTGTGCAAACACTAAAATATAAAAATATGTGCACTAAAAGACAACTCAAAAGTGTAAAATTTATACCGTTGGATCAATTTGATCCAACAGTATAAAAAGGGGTCGTAAAATTCGTTTGACATGTATAGGATCGCAAACGAACTCTACTGTCAGTATGCAATGAAGACGACAAAGCAATCGTTCAAAACGATATCTTTTGATTTGAAAATGCTAAAACTCTACCATTTTCAACTCGTTGATATTTGTTGTTCTATGTTTTGGATTATGTTCGAATGGAAGTCACTGAATCGCATAGTTGCATAGGGAATATAATTTGATTAATCATGGCAAGGATAAATACATTACAGTTCGAGTTAAGCAATATTTTTCATTTTAGAATTCAAAAGGTTTAAAAATGTACTGATAAAAAAGTGTTGATACTGATAAATTGTATATATATATATAGGGGAAGTATCATGTGGAACTCCCTCTTTCCATGGATCCATGGATCCCCTTCATCACCGTTGATTCCATTTTTTGTGTGCACCAGATTGTGCCACGTGTTTGCATTTTTGAAATGCACATGTGAGTTGCACATAACAAATGCACACGTGAGTTGCACATGCTCATTAATGCGCTGGCACAATCTGGTGCGTCCAAAATGCAAACAGCAAATGCAATCAACGAATGCAAAGAGGGATCCATGGATCCATGAAAATGGGGGTTCCACATGATACTTTCCCTATATATATATTGAATCAATCCTCAATTTGACTCAAACGTCAATTTACAAATTATGATTCAAGATTTAAGATTTATTACTTTTCCATTTTAATTCTTAAAATGTGTTGTATTTTAGGTTACTTCCTTGGGATCTGAAGTCAAAAGTCGACGATTGAGTGCATCTATAACTCGAGTATGGATATTTCAAGTCCTTGATCAATGTTACAAAATATTTTTTACCACTATCATTTTAAAAAATTGGGATTGTTTTATTCTAAATTTGTTGAGTTGAACAATACTTTAAACAATACTTTTAAACGAAAGCATTTATTTAACGATTATGAAAATTATCTGAGGGAATTTTTAAAAGGATGGTCACTTTTTTTCGATAGCGCTTGCGTTGGGTAAAATTCATAGAAATATCATATATGATATCTATTCTAATCATTTGAAGCTCTGGTCACAACGGACATCCAACCCATGCACATGGCAGGAGGTGAGCAACAAGCCTCCCACAAGAGGATGGTCACTTGGTATCTTGATTCTTGATTAATTATAATTTACAAAATAAGATTTAAAGTAAAATACAAGCGATCATGTTTTTTGAAAATATAACTGTTCAGTTTAATTAAAAATTATTTTTTATATTCAAGATCGATTAATAATAAAAACCATAAAAACCTAAATTTAGTCTTAAAATCTTCTGTATATATTATGTCCCGCGTGATAATCTAATTTTATCAACATCATACTCTCAACAAATATCTAAACATGCGAAGATACGGAGTGTCAATACTCAATAGTAAATAATTAATATCTTCTGCTCTCGATTAATTCGTCAATTTCTATCGATGACATAAATAGTTTGAAATTTAAAAAACAATCATCCCACAAAATCAGTATGAATTTTTTCAAAGACGTTTTTATTCTCCTTCAAATATATAACGTACATACTATTTTTTGTTCATTTTTTTTAATTCTTAAATATTTTCATGAATCAAATATCGTTAATCATTTCATAATTTGTATTTAGATTTGATGATAACAACAAAATAAAATAAAATTATAGTTAAATTTCAAGATTAGAACAATTCTCGATAAATTCACATATCCCAATAAAAAGAAGATTAAATGGTAATGATAATATTTATATTATCAGAGTGGATTTGCAACGACTATAAATCAACAAATACATACAAAATATAAATCGAAACAGAGGAAACGACTCAGACTCATATTTTTGCTACGGTGGAAAACGAAGCAGTTTTCTTCAACGCCATTTTTCTGACTTCATCAAAAATAACAAAAACACGAAAAACAGCGACAGACAGAAAAGGATCACTCTGCTCTGTTTAGTTCTGCCTTCCGACTTTCCCACCATTATTTGCTCCTAAAAATCTGCCCTTTTTGCTGAATCCGGATTTGATTTATAAAATTATAAGAAGCCCGGTTCGCATTTAATCAATCAGAGTTAGTGATGGATTTGAATCGACTTCCGGAAGAGGGCTCACCGGTGCCAGAGTCTGATGTGTTCTGCTCAATCTGTCTCGATCTGGCTAACCAGAACGTTGAAAGGACTGTCGTCGAGCTCAAATGCAAGCATAAATTTCACCTAGGTCTCTACTCGTTCCTTTATCTTCTTTCTCTATTTTATTAATTCTGAGTGGATTTTGTGTTTTGTAATTCTGGAAAATTTGGAGTGATTCTGCTGCTGGTGTTTGGATTTGGGATTTAGGGTTTAGAGAATTATAGAAACGGATTGGTTTGCCTGATTTGTTTTGAAACGTTTCATATAAATGAATTGAATTTTGAAAGTTGTTAAATTTGGTGCTCCATTTTGTCTAATGTATTTTTTTCTATTCCATTTATGGTGAAGCAATCTATCTTAAAAATCAAAATATGTTCTAGGGATTTGGACTTTTATATTTCTGCATGGCTTCATGTTCAGATATCAAATTCTGATTTCGATTACATTCGTATTCACCGAGTGTTGGTAGGTGGTAGCAAGAATTGAAGTTTCATATGACTTTCTAGTATTGTGATTATTATGCATTTCAGTATCCTATTTGCATCATTTAGGTATTTTCTTTTTAATGTCTTCTGTATACTGAATTAGTTTTGAAATGGTGTTAGACTGTATAGGTCGGCTTTCAATTCCAAAATGAAATGGAGTGCCCCAATTGCCGCAATGTAGAAGTAGGAGATTGGATGTTTCCGAGTGGATATGCTCCGATACCTGATGTTGAAGATTACTGGAACAACGAAGCGATGGCACATGCTGAGATGATTCAACCAAACCATTTACACAGAATGGTACATTTTCTTTCTTTAATACATTTTGATTTCTTTTGTGATATCTTAAATTTCTGCAACCCACAAATGTGACTAATGTAAAAACACTTAAAGGTTACTGTATGTTAAACCATTTGGGTTTTTTCAATAGTCAGTCGTAGAAAGTTTTTTCAGAGAAGCAATTTATTTGTAAATACTAACCCTTTTCAGCTTTGCAGTTCTGATTTGGAAATGATTGTTTTGACTTTTGAGCAGCAGGGTGTTTCTACCCATTGGTGTCCCTATGAAGATGTCGCACCATCCTCTGCACAATTTAAGTAAGCCATCTGAGCCTAAGTTGAAATGTTAATTTTTATATGCATCATGGATCTTGCTGTACTCTTGGTTTGGTTTATGCTTGTGCTTGATAAAAGTTGTTTGCTTTTATAGTAGAATGATATCGCAACTTATTTTGGGATCATGTGGGAAACTGATATTGCGAGAAATATATTTAGTATCTAGTAGTTATAATCCCTCTAGAATTTTGTTTAGTAGATGCCGGCGAGTGTCTTGAATGCACGATGGTGGTGCAAGAGGATATACAAGTACTTGCTCACTTTTTCTGGATGTTCTTGTGTGCATCATGATTAGTTTACCTGCGGCGATAGTTGCCAAAATATATTTTTGATCCCTACAATGGTTATTCAAGCTATTGAACTTCTCACTGATTGTTGAGAATATTTTTCTTTTTATGTTATTGAACTGTTTAGTGTGGTAATAATTTTGCTGCAACTTCTGTTTGTAATTTTGTTTCCTTTTCCTTTTTGAATTTCCCATTCAATATCTCTCCTTTCCCCCCTTTCATATTGAAATCTGGTTAGTTTTTTTAACCGCATCAAGTATCAGTAGATGTCAAGATGCCGTATCATATACAGATCATTTTGACACGTAGCTTTCTGACTTTGAAATGGAGGTTTCAATTGTGATTACAGTTTCTGACGTGTTTTATTTTTTCTGGTCTTGCAGTGAATGGGAAATTGCCACTGGCAGCTGTAAGAATCTGTTTTATCACATTCTCCTTTTTACAAATAAATGTCTGCAGTTCAGTGACAGTGACAGGAATGGAATTTTTGTGAACTAATCATACAGTTTAGCTTAGTCTCCTGATCTATAACTCATCGTGCTAAACACTCAGTACGCAATAAATCCTCAAATCCAACATTCATTTGTGTGTCCTCAGATACCCATACTCATGTCCATCGGTGGAATAGTGCCTCTGGACACGTATTTGAAGGTTATGGTTGGGAGCACCACAGTCTGCCCCCCACTTCAGGGCACCTATATAGTAGAGCAGAACCATTCTCAAATTCCTTACCAGCAAGCATGCACCCTTTCCTTTCTCCGCTGAGGTAAGTTTTTACCCGTATTCGGTTTATTTGCCTTCTAAAAGAATTATATATTTTGGTTTTTTTATCAAACCAAATGTTTTACTGGTGTTGACATCATTGCAATTTCAATTGCAGTGGCGGGTTATATGATCAAGGCTTGCAGCCTCTTGCTCCGCCACCAAATTACAACTTTATCGATTTTCTAGGACCAGTTGCTGAGACTGGATTACACAATGGCTCAATCTATCAGTGTCCCTTCTGTCCTACATCAACTGAGCAAGGACATTAAACAACAAGGCAAAATCATCAATGATCCTCCTCTCACGCTATACAAATTACTATCAGTCTGGTCACCATTGACAAAAGTGTAAGGCCAGTTTGAACACTCTCAGGCTTCCCGTCCGTTTTTGAGATGATATAAAAATCCTATGGATGCCATACTTTTGTTCAAGGCTTTTTATACATGTTCTTTGGTCAAGTCCTCTTTAGCATTTATGGTGCGTCCACTTCGCCGGAATGGAATCATTTGGGATGGAATGAAAGGATGAATCTAAAATGAAATTATGTCCAAATTCATCATTCTATTCCCACGACATGCATTCCATTCCTTCAAAGTGGACGCACCATTAGTGTTTCAGTTCAGGGTTCAGTTTCAGAATACATTATCAAAAAAACTAGTTCCCTTTGGTATATTCATCTGTACACTTGAATGCGATCATACTTTGATCATTTTCTTTATAAAATAAAATTCAGGTTATTTTCAGTACTCTTTTCTACGGTAAAGGATTAGTTCCCTGTATCGGCTTCTTCGCGTGTTATGCATATTATTCATTCAGTAAAATGGAAATCCTTGTACAATAAAATAAATAATTCCCAGCATATTGATGCATCACTGAGTACTTGAATGTGACCAAGCTTGAGTTTAGGTGAAGATACAAACTAATTGTAATGCATTCCCTTGTGTTTTATGCATTCATATACCTCTGAAATGCATTTTCATTATCTCATTTTTCTTAACAGACTTCTTTTTCCAGGTGTTCTGCGAGTAGCGGCTCAGCCTGTGCTGCTTCTTCCCTTGCACCTGCAGGACTTCGGTATATTGCAAACAACGCTAGTTGCGCCGCTCCAAGTATGAATCCTATCCCGTTTGGTATCTGCAGAAATTTTTATTAATCAGTTCAAGAATGAAAAAAACAGTATATATATAAAGTCTTACTCCGACGAAGTAGTCTCCGGATAGCACTGCGTAAATACTCCAAATTCCTCCGTTAGCGAATAGTGCAAGTGACAAAGGAAATGGCAAGAACTCAACACTCTTGTCCCTGATAACAGTTTGCTGTACATGTCCAACGTTAATATTAATCAGCATTTCCAGTGTTGAGAATTTTTAAGAACAGATGAATCTCAAATGTTACAAATATTCATAAAAAATTCCTAAAAGTTATATACCATTGCTGCAAGTGGTGAACCATACATGATGACAGTTAGTATCATACACAATACTCCAATTGTATCAATCCTCAGAGTTAACCCCATTAAGAAATGAGTTATCAGGATTGCAGCTGTCAGGAGTAGTAAGTTCAATACTGCGACGAGTCCAACCGTTTCCAACTGAAAAAACCGACACAACGAGGCAGATGATAAGGTAGTTAGTATACAGGTATATTTTGTGATTAACTTGAATATGAAATGCTGAATGATGTATGCAGACTCTGATTCTCTTTGAAGCATATATGAGGAAGATGATGATATAAACAATTTCTATAAAGACTCCAAAGCCATTGATCGGGACGAGAATGAAGCCGTCAGGCTTCGTAAGGCCATAGTAAGTCCATAAGGAGGAATTCAGCAAAGCGCATATGAATGGTAGGCTTTTAAACTCTTCTACTGATTTGTTTCGAACAATTCTTACAAACGTTGGACTGCAAAAGTAAACAAGATGATCAACTCACACCTTAAATGTCATTTAAATCACAGGAAATACTTTTCAGGAATTAAAGCTGATGTACTTACATTGGCGATAGGAAAGCAAGCAATGCAAAGATGTTTCCTGCAACAAAATGTAGTATCAGAGGACATTAAGATGATCAAGGAGAGAAAAGGATGTGGAATAGGAAGGAGGGACATTGTACCTAAGACACCGAAAACCAAGGTTACGCTGTTTGTCATTATCGTATATTGAAGATTGATATTGATGTTAGCATCTTTTTCATTGTAGTGTATGATTATATAGCTTTCAGTTGGTCAATGTTAAGAGTACAACCAAAGTTGTTAGGTACATGTTTCAACTGATAATAGTATATACTCAGGATCGAGTCTTCGACTTAGTTTAAAAGTAATGATATGGAAATAATATCGATGCAACTTGGGTAAAACTCGATAAGAGAAACTTTTCTTGTAAAAAAGTTGTCATCAAGGAATTCTGCTGGGGCAACTACTGTCTCTTAGCTGGCCATTGTTGTACAGAAAATGCAGAAATTAAGTACATGACATGAGAAATAAAAATGGTGATGATATCTGGCTACATCGACATGCCATGAAACAACTAAGGAAGATGTCGAAGGTCAGCTAAAATATATACAACATCGTGTTAGGGACTAATCTGAATGTTTTTGACTTGTGAGGAATTAAGCAGCAATGGGAGTTCTAGAGTATCACATCCAGCTTGCACCATGGAAGAGTTCAAAGATTTTAGAGTAATTTTAAACATTGTAGCAATGACTTTGAATATGTGATATTCTAATAGGAATTTCCAGAAGAATATGGAACAAGATTATAAAAAGATTTGCGGCCACTGAAGAAATCTGAAAGCCGCCGGCATGATCCGAAGGAGCAAAATCCCAACAAGAGAAACCCAAAACATCCTCATTCTCAGTTACTTTGATCTGAAGCTGTAACAAAGATTAGAAATAAAGACATTTTAGGATTAAACATAGTGTGGATGGTCAACTAATCAGCATGATGTCCCAACATAAGACCAACAGTAAAGAATCTAGATGGGATTTAGTTAGAAAGTGAAGAAAAGGTTAAGTGCTAAAATCTTGCTTGTCCTGAAATTTAGCACACATTTCATATTTGCAGCACATTCTATGTTGAACTCCTACATGAGCATAGGAGTGCAACAACAATCTCTGAATCACATTTCTCACCCTCTCTTATTTTGGCACAAGAAAATATCTTGAATAACTCGATGCGGCTGCCTGAGAGATATTGCATGAGTGGATGCTTGTGGTTGATGATATTGCTGAGTGCTGCTACACTACGAGAAGTTGAGGGAGTAACAAAGTTAGTGGGAAAAGTAGGAAACATGGAAGAAAGCAGTGGTGTTATCAGCTTCAACAACTTTAGACCTACAACTGATGGTGAGTTTGTAAGTCAGATCAACAGAGAAGTGCCATCAAGTGCTGATCCACTGCATAACAAGTAAGAAGCATCTAATACAATTTTTCTTCAAGAGCAGCAATTTTTTATTATGAATGTTTCAATGAATCATACCCAAGGTTTCAGGAAAATTACCTCATTTACTTCTAAGACTCTTAATATATGTATCTGAAGTCTAAACTATCTAATCCAAAACTGATCGAATGGACTAAGTTATGAACACTACTTGCTGCAACATTTTATTATTTTCAGTTTCCATGATTACCCTCTCAAGAGCCACAGGAATCCCTGAACGAGTCCTTTCAAACCCTTCCCTGACTTCTCCTTATGCATCGACTTGACAGGACACTCTTTCTGGTCTGAATCAGGAGGGGTAACTTATCGTCGTAGCAAGAGATTAAGGGGACTGAAATCTGCGAGGACAATTAAAGTCATAATCACATGCCAGCAAACTTATAACACCGAGTGATAAACTTCAAAACTAAGTAAAAGTCGGTAATAATAACTGTAGAAAACCAGAATCGTGCAGCGTCCGGTGACGATCGCCGGCGAGACGATCGGAAATTGAAATTGGAAAATCAGATTCGATTTCATTCAAAGCGGGAAATTGTTTTTGTACAGGAGTAAATACAAGTTCTACTATTTACAAAACGACCCTCATAATTAAACTAATTATAACAATGCCCTGACTCTGTAACTCCAGCACTTCAGCAGCAGTTGCTCGACTCCAGCAGCTCGATCAATCCCAATACCCCCCCTCAAGCGGGTGAGTGAAGGAAATTCGACACACCCAGCTTGGAACTCAGAAGCCCAATACGATCTGCAGTCAAAGCTTTAGTGAACAAGTCGGCAGGTTGCTCAGATGTTGCCAAATGTGCAGGGAGAATGAAATTGGCCTGAACATGCTGACGAACAAAGTGGCAGTCGATTTCGATGTGCTTTGTTCTCTCGTGGAATACTGGGTTCTTGGCAATATGAAGCGCAGCTTGATTGTCGCAGAACAAAGGCAGAGGTGTGGGCACATCAACACTCAAGTCACGCAATAACCCAGCAAGCCATACCAATTCAGAAGATACTAAAGCCATGGCACGATACTCAGATTCGGCAGAAGAACGCGATACCACAGCCTGTTTCTTCGTTTTCCATGATACAACAGCTTGGCCGAGCAGAACACAATAACCAGTTACAGAGCGACGTGTCATCGGGCAGGCAGCCCAATCCGCATCACAAAACGCAATGAGATTTAAAGGAATTTTTGCTGGAAAGAAAATTCCCTGGGCTGGAGCAGACTTGACATACCTGAGAACTCGATGAGCAGCTTTGAGATGAACATTACCAGGGGACTGCATAAACTGACTCAAGATATGGATCGGATATGCCAAGTCAGGTCTAGTAACTCCAAGATAGATTAATTTCCCAACCAATCGTCTGTACACCAATGGATCAGCTAACAAGTCATCAGGGGAGTTACTCAGAGATTGCTTTGTATCCATTGGAGTGGTGGCAGGTTTGCACTCTAACATGTTCTGATCAGCAAGGATATCCAGGGCATACTTTCGCTGGTTCAGAAATATACCCTGAGGACTGCGAGCAATTTCCAAACCTAAGAAGAAACGAAGATGCCCAAGATCCTTGATTTTGAACTGTGAGCTGATGAAGGATTTGACTCGGTCAATCAATCCAGTTGATGTGCCTGTTAGTATTATATCATCGACGTACACCAATAGTAGAACCATATCATCACCTTCATGGTACATAAACAATGAATGATCATGGTTGCTTTGTTTGAAACCAAACTGAACAAGCGCATCACTGAGGCGTGCAAACCACTGTCTTGAAGCCTGGCGAAGACCATACAAGCTCTTTAGTAATCGACAGACTTTCCCTTTCGCCCTTGATCCACTGTAAAAGCCAGGGGGAGGACGCATATATACTTCTTCATCAAGCTTCCCATGGAGGAAAGCATTATTAACATCCATCTGGTATAGGGGCCATTCCTTAGCAGCTGCAATAGCAATCAAACATCTAACTGTAGGCATTTTAGCCACGGGTGCAAAAGTATCATGGAAATCTAGGCCCTCAACTTGAGTGAAGCCTTTAGCCACCAAACGTGCTTTGTAACGCTCAATTGAGCCATTAGAATTTAGCTTTATCTTGTACACCCTTTGCAATCAACTAAAGTTTTCCCTTCTGGCAAATCTGTCAAAATCCAAGTTTCATTTTCTTCCAAAGCATTAATTTCCTGCTGCATTGCTTGTTGCCAATCTGGATTTTTATGTGCCTGTGCATAACTAGTGGGCTCTTTGATCAGAGTAACTTGACCCAAAAAATGCTGATAATCCGACGAACACTTAGAGTAGTCAATGACTTTATCAACACTGTGAGGTGAAGATATACAACTTGAGCCACACAAATAATCTCTCTGCCAAACAGGTTTCTTAATAGTTCTTGTACTTTTTCTAGTCATAATTGGCTCAGCTTCAACTTGCCTAGTCTCAACCACTTCATCATTAGGTAAATTGACAGAAGGCAAAGTATTTGACACATCAATCACATCACCATGATCAGGGAAATAGTCTGCATTGTAAGGTAAACTAATAACAGGAAATTTGTGTACCTCAGTGTCATTTGCAATCTGATATGGAAACACATCTTCACAAAAAATCACCTCTCTGCTGACCATAACTCTGTGATTCACCAAACTGAAAATTTTATACCCCTTTTGTGCATAGGGATAACCCAGAAACACACAAGGATCAGCCCTAGAATCAAATTTGTCCCTGGAAACTTTATTTGTGCCAACATAACATAAGCACCCAAACACTCTGAGATGATCAATGGAAGGAGGAACCTGGAATAATACCTCAAAGGGGGTTTTACCATTCAAAACTCTCGATGGAGTTCTATTTATCAAATGTGTTGCTGTCAGTACACAATCCCCCCAAAATATTTTTGGTACATTTGAACTGAACCTGAGAGCTCTAGCAACCTCCAATATGTGTCTATGTTTCCTTTCAACCAGACCATTCTGCTCAGGTGTATAAGCACAACTCGACTGATGTATGCAGCCTTTAGTTTTCAAAAAATCATCAAGTTTCTTGCTGAAAAATTCCTTCCCATTATCTGATCTCAGACTCTTAACAGAAACTTTGAACTGAGTATCAACCATGGAAAAGAAATGAATCAATAAATCAGTTACCTCAGATTTCTCCTTCATAAGGAATGTCCATGTCGCTCTCGAAAAATCCTCTACAACTGTGAGGAAATATCTTGCACCTGCCATAGTAGGGACTGAAAAAGGGCCCCAAACATCACAATGGATTAGCTCAAATATACTTCTAGAATTAATTTGCCTCAAAGTAAATGGCAATCTGGCCTGCTTGGCCATATGACACACACAACATTTCAACTGATCAAATCCATTTATTAAACTTTGAGAAGTAAGTAGCTGATTCATGTTCTTTACAGACATATGACCCAATCTACAATGCCAAGTCACAGCTGACACTGATTTATTCTTAACTGCCACAGCAACAATTTCTTTGTTCTTTGCACCATTCACATGATAAAGTCCTCCATGCTTTCTACCAGTCAGTAGGATATTCTTGGATGCTTGGTCCTGAATCACACAACATTCTCCAGTAAATATCACATTACAACCAGAATCCTGAACAAGTCTGCTTACTGAAATCAGGTTGATCTTAAAATCTGGCACTAACAAGACATTGCTCAGCACCAAATTTTCATTTAAAACACACTTCCCTGCTTGATTAGGTGGATATCCATACAACTTATAACACCTCTCCCTGGTGTGTCCTTTCATTCCACAGTGAGTACAAACCATCTTGCTCCTGTCAGGTTTCTCATGTTGTTGGTTCTGATTATTAGATCCCCTTGTATACTGAGTTTGTCTATTAACATTGTTCCCTTGAACATACATCGCTGATACATCATCACAGGGCATTCTGGTCACATCCTTCTGTGTCTCATTCTGCGAGATCATCTCATACACCACATCAATGTCAGGAATACTCCTCATTCCCAAAATATTAGACCTCACTTGCTCATGTGTATCATTCAGCCCCATCAAAAACTGTATGACTTTGTCCTCATCCTTCCTTACATCTACACTTTTACATTTCTTACAATTGCATTCTCCATCACAAAGACTGTCTCTGAGTCTATCTATGGTGTCAAGTTCCTCCCAAAACTTTGTCAGTTTCTCAAAATAACCTTCTACATCCATATCTCCCTGTTTCAGATTTCTTAATCCCCTTTCAAGCGCAAATCTCCTTGCCAAATTTGTTCCAGCATATCTGACATGCAAAGTTTTCCAAGCAGTGATTACATCCTTCGAATGCAAGATCAATCCTCCAACATTCTTAGAAACAGAAGCCAAAATCCAGGTCATAATCGCATCATTACACCTCTTCCAGCGAGCTGCTAACACTGGATCCTCAGGTTTAGGAAGTTCACCAAGCACAAAGCTCAGTTTATTCCTGGCAGACAACGAAATCTCCATGGACTTCTTCCAATCAACAAAATTCCTCCTACCAGCCAGCAACTCACCAACCAACGGAACACCAGTAATTTCATTATTAGCTATGAAATACGGATCATCAACTGAACCAAAACCTCTCATATTCGAACTACCAGATCCTGGCGAAGCTTCAAGACCACTACTCGACATTTCCCCAAAACTAGGGTTTCCGAAAAACTCACGAACAGCAAAACAACACAAACAATCAATACAATCACTTACCGGCAACGCAGAACCGCTCTGATACCATGTAGAAAACCAGAATCGTGCAGCGTCCGGTGACGATCGCCGGCGAGACGATCGGAAATTGAAATTGGAAAATCAGATTCGATTTCATTCAAAGCGGGAAATTGTTTTTGTACAGGAGTAAATACAAGTTCTACTATTTACAAAACGACCCTCATAATTAAACTAATTATAACAATGCCCTGACTCTGTAACTCCAGCACTTCAGCAGCAGTTGCTCGACTCCAGCAGCTCGATCAATCCCAATAATAACAATTGGTGAAAATTATACTTGCATAAAAACGGAAGTGTTACTTGCACATAAAAGTGATACTAAGAAATCCTGCAGTATGAAATGACATCTACAGAATAGCACACTTGCCACTATTTGCCATTTTACGCAGCTCTTCTGTTTCTCTTTGTGCCTTTTCCAGACTCTCTCGCAACTTGCAGATCTCTTCATTTGATTTCATTTGAGCTTTTAGGGCTCTCTTCTCTGCTTTTAGCCGTGCTTCTTGTTCTTCTGACAATTGACTTTCAAGCATTTTAGTTGCGTCTCTCAGTTTTGACTCTACCTGCAAGCCAAGTTAATACATGTCAACATTGTGTAGCATATTAAGGATAAATATTTTCAGACACTTTTAAACGCGTGGGTCAATAAGTTATATGATAAAATCCACAACACTCGCGGCATGCATTCAATTGAAAGTAATGGGCGGAAAGGGCACAGTGCCCGCCCCTTTTGAGTATAAAAAGAGTGAATTCCAAGAGACAGTAAGACAATTCAAACAATTACAGCAGCAATATTAGTTGGGTATTAAGCCAATTACCAGCTCAGTTATTCCCTTGAGCTGCTCATCATAGGTTTTGTGCATTTGCGCTTTCAAATCATTTATCTCCCGTTTGGAATATCCTTTCAGTGCATCCACCTCCAAAGTCCGGTCTCGAAGTTTGATAGCTCCCTTCTACAGTTCACAATGGTTAACAAGTAAACACTCATTAAGACATGAAAAACACAGATATGAAAGAAATCAATTGACCCTCAACTCTGTAAATAGCTTATCAGTATATGGCTTTCCATTATTCCGAGTGACAACCATGTTGAGTAAGGTAGATAGTTGGTGAAACTGTGCAGCCTTCTTCCTTTTGTTATCAGTCTTGTTATTATAAAGAACAACCCGGTTCTCACAAAGTCCAATGATTTCCTGAGAAACACGATAACATTCATTAAAAGCAGCGATCACTTCAGAATTAAAATAGATATCTGGTAATATGAACCTGTTACCCTTAAAGGAAGAGAACATTCACGACCCAGGTACTCATCTAGCGTCTCATCTATATCCTCAAGTTCATCTCCACCAGTGAATACTATAATCATGTGATCGATTATTTTGCTACCAAAGAGTATTAAAAAACTACGCAGAGCAGCTTCCTCTTCCTTGAAAAACGAGTTCTAACAGAAAAAACAACAAGAACAGCATGTATTCCTTCTTTAGCCAAATCAATACATTTGACAATCTCTTTCCCAATAAAATCTGATCCATCATCAGAAAAATCAAAGAGCCCTGTGATAAAAAGGAAACAGTATTTCAGTTACATATTAATGAACACCCTCGGTTAATTAAGAAAAGTCTATTTGGGATAGATATTATATACCAGGAGTGTCGATGACATTGATGCGCGAACCATCTTTAAGAACAGTTGTTTGCAGCTGGCAAGAGCTGGTAACACCAGTTGAACTAGGCCTCGACTTAAAGGCCTTTCTACCTAAAATGCTGTTACCTGTAGCACTCTTCCCATTCCCAGTCCTCCCAACTAAGACAACAGTACGTGCGTCATTGGCTTTTGGAGTTAGCTCCCAATCATCATCAAACGAACTCCCAGTACCCATTCTTCCCCTTCAAATTAGAAAATATCATACATAAACATCGATCTCCAGTAAGAAACAACAAAAAAACACGACTGATTACTCGAACCAATAGATGAGCTACGTGATCACAAAACTTGATTTTACAAATTACAAGTCACCAACAAACAGACAAAAACACAAAAAAAGTAAAGTCAGATAAACACTGAAGAGATGAGTTGAGATTGATCGCTTACGGAAACGATCGACGAGTGCAACAGCTAGCTAGGGCTAGTAAAGCTTAGCTACAGTTGATCGATGATGTCGAAAACCATCTGGATATATAATTTGGGTATATATACTGTTTGATTCGAAACCCAACTGTCAAACCGACCAATATGTACAAAGAGTAGCGGCCTAGCGGTCAACCATTCAGTCTCTGGTGTCAGAGGTCGGTGGTTCAAACCCTGAGTGTATATCCGTCTTTGTCCATTCCTTGAGCGATGAAGTAGTAATAATTTAAAAAAAAACTGTCAAACCGACTATTTCTTAATGGGCCGGCCCATTCCATATTCCTGGCCTAGTGACTAGTCAATCGGTCATCTACCACTTCCGGTCATCTGACCTCGCAACCACGAAACCCATGTCCTGCCCGACGTTCCTTACGTTCAGGACAATCAAAACCCTTACGAATAAAGACGCCTAGGTTACATTAACGCATTGTTGCTGTATCGATAATCACTTCTCTTCCTCCGGCTTCAATATCTCACTTCCGCGCCGGATCACGTGACCACAGTTCTCTAATTCTACGAAGCAGTCGAGCAGGTTTATTGTTTAGTTTCGATGATTTCCAGAGCTGTTAACTATTTGTTTATTTTGTCGTTGCATTCCGTTACAAATTTGAATGAATTGTATGTTTGTGCCTCATTTGATTAGTTATCTTGTCTAACCATAAATACCATAATTCAATCTATGTAGCTTTCTTTATTCATTTTTGCAATGAGAAGTTAGCCATCTGATTGATATTTGGTAGGTGAACAGTCTGTTAAAAATGTTGAATGGAAACTTGACCTTTACCTTAATACACTGGACAGACTCAAATGAGGGCAGATGCTGCAGTAAAGTTTTACTCCTGTATTGTGCATGGCTATGTGCTCTATTTAAAATACAGTCTGCTGTGATGGCATTTGACGAATTTTTGTCTGTTTGGTGATCCATATATTTGAATTAAAAAAATCCAGATAGTTTATGGCATCTTCTCTTTACTGAATCCTTGTTTATATTATTTTTCCAGCTAAGAAGACTTCTTTTAAGTGGCCGTGATTAAAAGTGCAAATATAGTGGTCCACCGAGCTGGAAAGGACATGTTAATAAATGAGGTAGTCTCTCAACAACCTTAAAATATCATCTTTGCTTGCTTGAATTCTTTTACAATTAAGGCTTTATTTGAGTGTTTATTTATTGGTAAAAAAGACGGAACGGTTTATCAATTAGTGCCATTGCTGCTGTGCTGAAAACTTCTTCTCCTTGAATAATAGGAAAAGTGAGAAAACCAAGACTTCATTTGAAGTTGGAAAAGATCAAAGAATTTGCTAGTTGAATGAGCAAGAAAATGATAGCAAGTAAATCTGTATTTCAATGAGTAGGTATACCTATACCATGGTCTTTAAGTCAATTAAGAGAATCGAAAAAATACAAAGGAATAACAAAGAACAATTTGGTCTATGTGCAGGTAATTTTTTTAACAAAAACTAAGCAGAGGATTCTGTAGTTGAGCGGGAAAATTGTGGTCTGGCTGAACATGCCTCTATAGCTCTTTCTAAACTATTTACAACTTCAGTCATGGATGGCCGTTGGGAACCTTTTGATGTCACACAATCTGCTGCAAGATATCCGACATAAGATACCGCCTCTATCTCATGAGGGGTCGGTGGAGGCACATTGTGATCTAGAATTCTATGAACTTCATCTTGTATGATGCAGGGAACAACATAATCAACCACATTTCTTGGTACCCCATTCCCATTTTTATGTATCGCTTTTAGACCTGATAATAACTCTAGAAGGACTACACCGAAGCTGTAGACGTCACTCTTGGTTGTTAGTTGCTGAAGGCGGTAGTATTCGGGGTCCATGTATCCCATAGTCCCTGCCACTTTGAGAGAGAGATGAGATACGTCTTCACAAGGTCCAGTTAAGGATAGTCCGAAATCAGAGACTTTGGCTGTCCATTTTTCATCCAGCAAAATATTGGAGGACTTAATGTCTCTGTGAATGATGGTGGGCACTGCATAGACATGAAGGTACTCAATCCCTCTGGCTGCATCTAGTGCTACTTTGAGCCTTGTCGTCCATGACATTAAATGCTTACTGTTAAACTTATGCAGATGATCATGGAGGGTACCATTTTTCATCCACTCGTAAACAAGTATTCTCTCGTTTCGATCTTCGCAGAATCCCAACAATTTGACAAGGTTCTTATGATGGACACGAGACAGGAACTCGAGTTCATTCATGAAGGCATTGTCTTTATCCTCTTGCTGATTCCGCTTAGTTCGTGTTACATAAGCTGAAGATGAAGTTGTGATCTCTGCACGTTTTATAGCTACTTCTTGCCCATCTGGTAGAATTGCTCTGTACACAGAGCCAAAGCTTCCTGACCCAATCTTGTGTTCATCTGAGAACTCATTAGTAATTTGGATCAATACTTGCAGAGGGAACTCTTCTAAGTGGCCTCCAGTCCCCATGCTGACTAAATGGCTTAGCCTCTTTTCCAACACAGGTCTTGACCTCGCCTGCCTTGGCATTACATTTTCCAGATCAGCTTCATCTATTCGTCCTGAATCATGAATTCGAAGGCCTCTGATCGAACAAAATCTGAAAACCAGGAAACAAACTGCTGCTACAATGCTCAAACCTCCAACACAGCCTAGTACTAAAAATGTGATTCTTTTAACGCTATGCTGCCTAGGGGTTGGTGTCTGTGATGAAGGCTGTGGTGGTGGTGGCTCTTGGAGAAATGTACAGGTTTCACATATCTGTTCACCAGGGGGACATAAATTGCCCGAACCTGATACAGGCTGGCATGGGCAGTCAGTCCTGCATGGCCCTGGATACACTTTCTCAAACACCAGACCATTTACTCCCAAATCCTCATTTCCCCAACAAAACAGTGTATAGTTTGAAACCACAATGGCACAAAAAATCCTTCTTTTCGCCTCAAGCGATCGAAAATAAATCCCTTCAAGTGCACTGGGCAGCCGAAATCCATCTGCACCCCAACAATTCACGGTTCCATTGTACCTCAATCCGCATCCTCTACTCTCTCCCAATGCCACTGAATCAAACTCCCCTCCAGGAACATCTCCTATACTACTTGCCTCTCCCCAACACACCAAGCTACTATTACTCTGAAAAACTGCACAAGCATGACGGGAACCGGCCGCAACCTTAAGGTAAGTTCCTCTAGGCTCATTGCCAATAACTTGAGAATTATTATGCTCATTTCCTGTACATCTGACTTCTCCTGATTCCAGGACCCCGCACACAAATCCATCCCCAACAGCAATGCTTGTAAAATGCAAAGATGAGTTATAACTCAGACCTCTCTGCGGCCAACACTCTAGACTTTTTCTATCGACACCTGATGATCCACAGATATGAGTGTTGCCAGAATCAAGCTCATTTATTGCCGTCCCATTGTATATTCTTCTTCGAGAAATGTTGGTTAAATCATTATCAAATCTCCAGCACAAGATGATAGCCTCCTCCTCATTGGGTGAAGTGGGAGCTTAGAGCACAGATGAAACCCTCTCCGCCCACAATCCCTCTAACTGATGAAACATTGAGAAGATTTGTAAATTTTCTATTACTACTGGTTGTGGTTTGGAAGGTGGAGCATTTGACTTGATCTTGTCCTGAAGCACCAGCAGAGCTGACTAGTGCACATATAACGGTAAAGTTACTATTTTCCGATATGGCAATGGATGATGAATTGGTAGAGCTGAAGTTGAGGAAAGTGAAGCAGAGAAAAATGGAGCAGATGAGTATCGTTTTCATGGTATTGTTGTTGTGATCAGCTTCAGCTTCAGCTTCAGCTTCAACTGAGCCAGTATCATATTTTGTTTGTTAAAAATGGAGATAGTACGATGAGGAGGTCCTAACATATGTGTCTGGTTTTAAAGGTGAGGAATAAACAACGATAAACGCGGTTTAGGAGAAATGGAAGGGAAGAGATGGATGACTGGGTCTGATTGTTGGGCGAGGGGGAAAGTCAAAGCTTGTTGCTGTAAAGAAAATTGACATGCTAACGTAGTTAGGGAATACTAAAATCAGACATCGATGTCAATGTTCACCTTTTTTGACTATAAGGTATGACGTACGGCACTTGTTCTTCTGGACCTTTTCATCCTTGGGAAATGTAACTTTTTTAAGAGACTTGGCTCGATGGCTGCCCTCACTAGTCACTCTCCTCAGGACTGTATGTTCAGTTAAAAGATACCTGTTTCGCATAACTCATTAGTCCAAGGATGCCAAACTCCAGACTCCGCCAGAGTTGCTTGTCGCACCTTTCGTCTTAATTACTTAATAATCTTTGAAAGGGGAGTTTTGCCTAATTTGATGTGGTATTTTATTAACTTACTTGAATTGCTTTAATATCTTTTTTAGGGAACATTGAATGATGTATTTTCTTTGTAAATTTTTAAACAAATTTGTTAACGGAAATGCAGAAGGATCCTTTGAAAATTTGTCAAATGAATATCACGTGTGAATCACAAATTTGTATAGTCTGAACTCTGAATAATGGGCGGGTTAAGGTAAGCAAGAGTCATTAAATTACTCGCTTTTCAAACCCTAGAGAAATTTGAAGCGTTACATGCATGCGTTGAAAATGAGAGAATAAGAATAGGAGGAAAAAAAGTCGGTGGTGGAACGTCTATTAGTTAACTAAGACAATCCTCTTCTTCACGTCCTGTGTGTTCTTAGAATCTTGAGTTGGTGAAAGTCGATGACTTGCTCCGTCTCGCGAGTTGGCTTAAGATTCTCATTTTCCGATTGCAATATATCCCTCCGTATCTGATGATAAACGTGTTCTAATGTCAAGTATAATAAGCTTCGGTATATAAACATGTCTGTTGTAGGTTTCTTTACTATGTCCTATTTTGCTTGTGTATTCAATACTTGTTTGACGCACCAACAGCCAACGTGTGGTCTTCTTTCATCTTGCATCATTTCTTACATGTTTTATAATTGCTTATAGCTATGTTACTATTGTATGTGCTGGATTCAGATATCTCCTTGCCTCGGCCTATCTCGGGTCTTTTCGTTCGGAAACGAAAACTTTATCCTTGCAGTGGGAAATATATTTTTGTTCATCAACTTCCTCGAATGAGCTGATGATCATTGTGATACCCTTTCGTTTTCGTACCATAATAAGTATATGTACCTTTATCTACAGAGCAACAGATTCGGACCTCCATTTTTTGGTAATTCTTCTGAAGTTCACGGTGAATTTAGTGTGATTCGATCGTTAAATTAATAAAATTAAATTATTCACAAACTGAATAAAACAAATTACTCAATAAAATTAATATAACAAACCCTCGAGGAAAAAAGAAACACACAATAAACAGAAAGTGAAACAGAAAGTCACGCCGAGTATATCCATCCGAGACTACTGAATCTCTGTTACTCGTACTCGCGGATCGGTCGGTATTCGTCGTAGATCCGATCATCATTTTCCCGATTCGGATGAAAAACTGACAACACTCCAACCCTAAATCCCTCACTCGCAGATCCATCCATCAAATCGAGCCAGAACAATGTCGGACAAAGGCCTCAAATCTAACGGCGTCAAATCACCCGCCGCCTCACCAGATCCACTCCCCACTTTCTCCTTCAAAACCCTAAAACTCAAAACCAAGCAACAGGAGCTTCTCCTCCGAGTCACAATCCTGTGCCTTGTCTACGTCTTAGCTTTCATCACTCGTCTTTTCAGTGTACTCAGGTATGAGAGTATGATCCATGAATTCGATCCATATTTCAATTACAGGACTACTCTGTACCTTACTGAGAAAGGGTTTTATGAGTTTTGGAATTGGTTCGATTCGGAAAGTTGGTATCCATTAGGTAGGATTATAGGAGGGACGCTGTATCCTGGTTTGATGGTTACTGCAGCTTTCATTTATTGGGTGTTGAGGTTTCTGAGCTTTGCAGTTCATATTAGGGAGGTTTGTGTGCTTACAGCGCCGTTTTTTGCTTCTAATACGACCTTGGTTGCGTACTTTTTTGGAAAGGAGATTTGGGATTCTGGTGCAGGCATTGTGGCTGCGGCTTTGATAGCTATTTGTCCTGGATATATTTCGAGATCGGTTGCTGGGTCTTATGATAATGAAGGAGTGGCGATTTTTGCGCTGTTGCTTACGTTTTATTTGTTTGTGAAGGCTGTGAACACTGGATCACTTGCTTGGTCTTTGGCATCTGCTTTTGGATACTTTTATATGGTTTCTGCATGGGGTGGATATGTGTTTATTATCAATTTGGTGCCTTTGTATGTGCTGGTGCTGTTGATCACGGGAAGGTACTCCATGAGGCTGTATGTGGCGTATAATTGTATGTATGTGGTGGGGATGTTGTTGGCCATGCAGATTCGGTTTGTTGGGTTTCAGCATGTCCAGTCAGGGGAACATATGGCTGCAATGGGCGTGTTCTTCTTGTTGCAGGTCCGTTTTCCTGTTCATGTGTTTATCGATCTTATATAATGTCTGCGATACTTTTGAGTTTTAAAACCACGAATCAGAAATTTCAGTTTTCCTTCTCTGGATTATACAAGTTCAGGAATTTCCTTTTTAACTTCACATCTTTTTCTTTGCAATTATACAGGTTTTCTATTTCCTTGACTGGATTAAGCATATGCTTAGCGACACAAAACTTTTCCAATCGTTTTTAAAGATTACTGTTACTTCTGCTGTTGCCGTGGGTGCTGTTGCTCTTGGAGTTGGTACAGCGTCTGGTTATATCTCACCATGGACTGGGAGGTTTTACTCTTTGTTGGATCCAACATATGCAAAAGACCACATCCCTATTATTGCATCTGTCTCAGAGCATCAGCCCACTGCATGGTCGTCATTTATGTTTGATTTCCACATTCTGCTTTTCCTCTTCCCAGCAGGCTTGTATTTCTGTTTCAAACGATTATCTGATGCCACCATCTTTATTGTGATGTACGGGCTTACAAGTATGTATTTTGCTGGTGTTATGGTTCGTCTAATCCTAGTTGCAACCCCAGCTGTTTGCCTGATTAGTGCCATCGCTGTGTCTGCTACTGTTAAGAATTTGACCTTGCTGGTAAGGGCGAAAACCAAGGTTAATCAGGCGGGTTCAACTAAAGGAACAACTAGTACTAAAGGTTCTTCCAAGGTACCCTCTGCTCCTCACTATTTTTTACTTATTTCTTTATCAGTGGCTCTTTTCATGCCGAGTATTTTTCCTTTTACTGCGAGCTGAAAAGTTTTCTTCGTTAATGAGTTTGTGACTTGAGATTCGATCAGTGACTCATGTTGATCCAGTTGAAATAGACTTGTTATAGGTATTCAAGAACATAATAAAACAATATGTCAGTGATAAGCAACACATATAAAGGCTGAACAACCTGTATGATTAGTTTTGAAAGTTAAGAAGGTTTTGGTATGATTATTATTACATGCGTTGTTTGGTGTAGGAGATGAGATGGGCCTTGAGACTCCAGTTAGTGCTTCTACTATGATTAATTTTCAAACGGATATCTGAAAGTTTTCTGTGTAATGCAGACTTCAGCTGACCAGTCCCTACCTTACCAAAAAAATGCTGCTATCGCGTTGCTTTTTGGTGCTTTTTACTTGCTTAGCAGATATGCTATACACTGCACATGGGTAACATCAGAGGCTTATTCATCTCCATCTATAGTCTTAGCTGCAAGGGGAGCTCATGGTAATAGGGTCATTTTTGATGATTATCGTGAAGCATACTTCTGGCTCCGGCAAAACACTCCCCCTGATGCAAAGGTGATGTCCTGGTGGGATTATGGGTACCAAATAACTGCCATGGGAAACCGAACTGTTATTGTTGATAACAATACCTGGAACAATACCCACATTGCTACTGTTGGGCGTGCAATGTCATCTTATGAAGATGAAGCGTATGACATTATGAGATCTCTTGATGTAGATTATGTGTTGGTGGTATTTGGAGGTGTGACTGGGTACTCATCAGACGATATCAACAAGTAAGACCTATTGAACTGAATCTCCTATTTGCCAACAAACAACTTAATGTTAAATGAACTCAACATCGTTTATTTCTTAATTTAGTGCTTTACTATTATCGGGTTAATTCCTTTAGCTTGTTTTTAAAGCCATTAACTTTGTTTGTATGAAATATGAATCGTGGATTGAAGTCTCTGCGCGATACCCATTTTGCTTGCTCAAAATGCACAGCAATTATATGTAATGTCTGAATTTCTGAAAGTAGGTTAAAGAAGCATAAAATTAACCTCACTTAATATGAAAAGCTTAAATATTATGTATTTTTTGTAATTGTAATAGAACATTATGCTGAACCACATTTAGCCCGTCTATATATGAATCTGCTTCCCTTTAGCTATCCTAGTATGCCTTTTATAGTTCCTCATTTTGTTGTTCTGCATTGTTTTCTTGTTACGCTTTGCAATAGGTTTCTATGGATGGTAAGGATTGGAGGAGGAGTATTCCCTGTTATCAAAGAACCTGATTATCTTGTTAATGGAGAGTATCGTGTTGACAAAGGAGCAGCTCCAAAGATGCTGAACTGTCTAATGTAAGTCATATACTTCAGTTTGCTTTTGTGAGCTACACTACTTTTCCAAAGGAAAACTATTCTCTTCTATTTCATGTTTCATTGTTCTTTCTCAAATTGACCGAAGGTCGAGTCTGAAACTATGTATTTTGAGCTCACATTTCTTCATCTTTGGAATAGGTATAAGCTTTGCTATTACCGATTTGGAGAGCTGCAGACAGAATATGGAAAACCTACTGGGTAAGTTATATCACAACACAGAACTAATCAATATTCTTAAACATAGTCATTTGATTCACGTTGATGCCTTTGTGCATGACAACAGCTATGATCGAGCAAGAGGAGTTGAAATAGGAAACAAAGATATCAAACTTGAGTATGTGGAAGAGGCCTTCACTACCTCAAACTGGATTGTGCGCATCTACAAAGTGAAACCACCCAAAAACAGATCTTGAAGACTTGATCACATCTTATTTTGATATTTTGTCTGTCAAATTAAACAGAACTTCCTAGCAGAACCTCGAGTTTTAGCTGAACAATTACTTATCAAAATAGGAATAGACATTGACTCAGAGCTGCCTTTTATCCTCTTTCCTTCAGCTTATTACTACTACCTCACTATTTGATATTCAAGTGCAGTTTTGAACCTTCATCTCAGCTACTCAGGTCTAAGTTTTTCTACAAATTTTATTAAGCTTAAAAAAGAATCGGTTTTTTTGAAATTCCAATTTTTATTAATCATTCCAATAATAAATAATTAAAGAAGTTAAAAAAGAAACGACTCAGATAAGGAAGAGAGGAGGCAGCAGAAGTAGAAGGGAAGCGTCGACCGAGGAGATGATTATACGCGCGGCTGCTCTCGTATGCCCAATTGCGTCACTTCGCTACAAACAACGGAGCCCTAACTTTCTGTCAACATTTGCTGCTTCTCCTCCTTCATTTACTTGCTGTTTACCAACGCCTATTCTCCGATTATCTACTTTACAGCCCAGCTGTAAGGACAAGCGTCGTCGCAATCGAAATGTGGAAAAGTTTGACTATAATCCGGATGACTCTGATGATGAGTTTTTAGTCGTTAATTTCTACCGTTTTGTTATGATTGAAGATCCTAATGCTGAGGTCGCCAGGCACCTCGACTTCGTTAAGGTTTTGCCTTTTCTTCTTACTAGCTGCTGATTTACTGAATTTTGTTTGTTGGTTATTGACTTTGCATGCTCACTTTCTTTTATGTTTGGTTCTGATTCGCTAGTAGGATCTTGACTTGCATGGTCGGGTGTATTTGAACGAGCAAGGAATCAATGCGCAGGTCAGTATATTATCTACCTGTGTGCTGGTTTTAAAATGTTACCCTTGAAAATTTGTAGTTTGCAAGATGTGTATTCTATTTTATACAAACAAGTCCTGCAGTTCTGTGCTTCATGATGCTCTAAATGATTGCCGTGTTAAACGTCTGATCTGACGCATGTTTGTTATGTGGCATATAGTTCAGTGGGCCTTCAAACGATGCCCTTGCATATGTGAACTGGTTGAGAGAAGATCCAAAATTTTCAGACGTATTGGTTCAGCTCTCGCCAGCTAGAAATGGGCATGCTTTCCCCAGGCTGAAACTGCGGTATAAGCCTTCACTTGTTCAGGCAAGCTTTGGAATCTCTGAAGTATCTACTCAATAACCTGTGGAAGATTCTGTTTTACGTATGATTACGAGTTCTACTTGTTCAGGCCATTTTAACTCTTTGTGTTACATTGTTTTTTGTGAAGATAGACACGAGCATGTTAGTGTTTATTACTGTTGTTACTTTTCTGTTGTGAAAGTTTTCTCTCCCGTTTATCCATGAGGTGTTAAGGAAGAGACACTGACTTCCTTGCTCAGCTGCATCTGCAATATATATTTATTTTAATGATCCATAGATCTCATTTGTAGTTAGTTCCTTAACTATTTTCTTTGTAATAAGATTGCTCCACCTTTCTTTCAGTTGGAAGGCGGTGTTTCTCATCTTCCCTTGCTTGACTCTTCCATGAAAGCAATACCATTGTCCCCACCTGAATGGAGAAGAAAACTAGAAGCAGTTAAAGAAAGAAACGATAAACCCACCAACCGAAATGTCGTTCTGTTGGATGTCAGAAATGGTAGTGCCTTTTTATCTTTGTTTGAATAAAACATTTGCTTTTATATTTGTGTATTATAATATGTCTGGCAATTTGTGAACTGGTATACTGTCTTGTTTTTTTGTTCTATTTAGCCACTTATACTAGGGTTCTGAGCATAGAATTGAATTCATCTGTCCCAGACAAGCAGATTAAATGCTTATCACATACATTGAACTCACGTACTCATCTCATTCTGAATTAAAATAGTTAGTCTTTGTTGTCCTTGAATTTGCAACGATATATGGTAGGGTTTCTTTTCTGTGTTCATTTTATCTAGTTGACATTTTCGTTTATCCTATCCTTTACCGACTATGAGGGCTAGATAACCTTGCTTTTAGCGCTGCCTAAGCTGAGGAACTTTGCCTTTTCTCAGACGATGCAGTACATTTAATATAAATAGAAAGCTCTATAATTTGGAAGAATTATAGTCCACATTGTGTTCCATATGTTTGCATCTGGACTTCAATCTTTTGGCATCATTAGGTTACGAATGGGACATTGGTCATTTTTCGGGGGCTCAAAGACCTGAGGTCGACTGCTTTAGGACTACGTCATTTGGGATGACTGAGACAGAGGTAAGATTGTGAGCCTTCAATCTGAGTCTCCAAAATTTCACATAGAATACTTTGTCACGCCTTTAACATTTAATCTTAGATAAATTATGTATGGCTTTAATAATCATTGCTTAGGTTCAAGTTGTATCATTGAGACGGCGAAAGTTCAATAACTCATATAATTATATATAACTGATCCGAATAGTGTTGTTACCAAAATTTGAAATACGCACCACACTCCTGAGACCCATGAGCTCAATTATACGTGATAGATATACGAGCTTGGCTCCTTTAGTTACCGAATGAATATTGACATCAGCCTATTACTTTTGATTTTGTAAGCCGCTTTGCAATTTGTATTCTTGTTTCTGGTCTAATACTTAGAACTGATAATTAAAAATATCAAGATAAGATTTTTTGGTTTGCTCACCATTCAAACCTTTCACCTTATTCAGAAAAGTCAGTCGGATCCTTTAGCAATGGTTGATAAAGAGAACACTGAGATTCTGATGTACTGCACTGGTGGCATCCGATGTGATGTGTATTCTACTATTTTGAGGTGGCAGCATTTCATTCCTTGTTCTCATTTTCTTGGTTATTCTATTTAATTTGTTTATTTGAAAGTGAAAATTATTTTTCCTGGATGTATACGCCCAGTTGAATTGTTTTTCCTTACTTTCCTAGTTCAGTTTTGCTAGTCATGTCTTTGCATCAACCTTGTCAAGATTAATGACAGAGCGTTGAGTAGTTTGACACTATGTCTTACATAATATGTAAAGTTGGCCTGAATATTCTGTATAAGTGTGTAAATGCTTTAGTATATCAGAGGTCTGAACATTATAACATTTTTAGCCATTTTAATTGATAATCTAGATTTCTTGCTGAAACTTCAGTTATTGAGATATAAGCCATTAAGCCTTACGTGAAGTTTTCATAGACTCGTATTATTGTTTATGGAACTTTGTCAATTCAAGATTTGAAAATACTGTATTGGGTGGAAAAAAAATCGAGCAGCTTTTGCCAGGAATAAAAGAATTGTCAATTTTTACAAAACCAAGGATGTTATATCCAGTACGATATTATCTCAGTATCTGCTATTTCCCTAATATTTCCATATGATTCGCTCGTAGGCAAAAGGGATTTCGTAATCTGTATACTCTACAAGGAGGTGTGTCACATTATTTAGAGAAAGAAGGTCCAGTGGAGTGGATTGGAAATTTGTTTGTATTCGACTCCCGCCTCTCCCTCCCACCTTCAGAGGACCAGCCTCAAAGCTCCACCCCTGGACAAGAACAAATACCAGAAAATGGAAAGTTTGGTAGATGTTACATATGTGCTTCTGATGTTAATGACTTGAGACATCGAAATTGTGCGAATCTCGACTGCAATTTCCTATTCTTGTAAGTTTCTTCACTGTAGCCCTCCTTTTGTTCCTTAAATATTTTTCTCATTTAGGATGGATTCCCTGACATGGTGACAAATAACTGTCCCAGTTTCCCCCAAATCTTTTTGCAACTCTTGTTCTTATATAGCTTGAGTGATTTCAGCGTTGACTGGATGTATTATACCATTAAATTCATGAGCATATATTCTTGTCAATTTTCATACACCGTATTTATTAATCTAGAACATTGTTTGGTCAATTGCCCTTTCCTTAAGTGAAAATCAAAACTTATGTTTCTACACGAGGATCGTTCATCCTCTCAAAATCTCAATTGTTTTTTACCTCAATACACTTTTGCTAGAAAGAAGTCTTATGATGAATAGCAAATGTCACATGATCGCAACATGGCTAACTTTTATGCATGTGCTTCCTTATATTTGTTGTGCAGATGCTGTAAAAGTTGCATCCTTATTTTGAAAGGATGCTGCTGCTCGGATTGTACCACAGCTCCTAGACTCAGGCCTGTTCTAAATGGTCACCAAAGATACAAAAAATGGCATATGTACCGGGACATTCTGGTGCAAGACCAATCAGTTAAAGATGTAGCATGAATCTCCATCATCCAGGGCTTCTTTGAAAATTATCGTGGCAATTTCAGACTAGCAGCTTATGTGCTGACATGATGATGGAAAAGGGTAAATGACAAGGGCTGTGGATTTAATGCATTGTCATGTGAATTGTGAAATCAGTAAAGATTTTATGAACAGCAGGTGGGATCTTGCTTGTTTATATACTGAGAAGTTTTGGACATCAGTCTTGTTCAAAGCAGCATCTAGGCAATATACTTATCAGTCTGCAAATTCGAGCCGTATAAATTGCAGTAGCATGTTTTCTCGGCTCGTCGCACTTCTATTGAAAAGGCTTGAAATCATCTGCTAAAGGTTGTTAATTTTTGTTCAGTTCTTAAAAGTAGATTTGTCGTAACAGTTTATCTCAAATGTATTGATCCTATCGAGTAGATCATCACCTACTTATAATCATACATGTTTCTGATTGTTTATCTTGATTAGTTGCCTATGTGCTACGTCAGTGGTCGAGTATTTACTCATCCCTGCAACAAAATTTTATTAAGCTCAACAAGAATGTGGCGTGCAGCTGCAGATTGTCTGTTTCTGCACTCAATCAACTTATCAGGTTATAATGCAAACCAACTCCTACCAACCTAGCATTAATGCATTACCTTACAGTGTTCTATAAGTATATGCTAAACTTCCCATTTATCAAGAAATTTCAACACTTATAGTCGAGAATAGAACACATTCGAACTCTCACTAATGAAGTTCTTCAAGATAATTACTAGAAAAATCACTGCAGATACCAAGCTTGTAAGAGCCCAACACATTTACCATTTTCTCTTGCATGTATTTGTATGTTTCTTGCTATTTTAGGGTTATTCATTTATTTATTTTTGATTTAATTTCAATATTAATGTCCATGCAGAAGTTGCCAAACAAGTTTGGAGAGGTATGGGGAAGAAATACCCAGAAGTGTGATGCTTAAACTTCCAACAGGTGCAAAATGGAGAGCTGAGGTGAAGAAGGCTAAAGAGGGAATTTGGCTGGCAAATGGGTTGTTTAAGTTTGCTGAGAGCTTAGGCATAGAGTATGACACTTTTTGATGTTTGATTATGATGCCATGAATGCTGTGTTTCATGTTGTTGTCATTGATATAAGTGCTGCTGAGATTGAATATCCAGCTGTGCCGGCCTGCAATGATACTGAAGAACAAGATCTAGGAGGTTGTCATAGCTCAGTCCTTAATAAACGTGACCAAAAAATCAAGGAAGAAAACGATGAAGATGACGTTGTTATTGTAGTTGAAAATGATGCTGAGGTGGGGCGAAAGAGAAGCAATCAAACTCAATCCCCATTGCATAATTGCACTCCAAAGAAAGCTAAATCAAGGAGATTCAGGAATGAGCAAAAGGAGAAAATTAATGGGAATAGCACTAATGATCACTACACTACGAGAAGAGGTAGGCATCTTTGAGATCACCAAGTTCAGTATCTTCTCAATTTTTGTACATAACATGTGAGTCTGTGACACCAAAACAAGTTCTTTTTAGATATTTCACAAATTATTTGTAAGCAGCATGCTGATCATGTTCATGTTATGTCTGTTTTAGTAGACTGTTTCCTTTTAAGATAATGTTTGTAGCTCCTGCAGGATTTTTTGGCAAAGAAACTACATTTGATGACCAAGGAAGGATTCGGCAAGTAGTTCAAGGAAGAAGAGCGGATGAAAATAACTGTGTTCAAACAGAAAAAGCTATTGAAAGAGCTAAAGTCTTCAAAACTGATGGACCTGTTTGCATCATAGCACTCTCACCATCTTATGTATCACAAGATCATCTGTCTAATGGTGGTACCAAGAAAAAATGTCAGCTGGTAAGTTTTGTTTCGATATGCATTCTTTAACTCATATTGATAAATTTTTAACTGGTGCATTTTTTCTAATATGAAGGTTTTTCCGTTGTCCTTTTTCGAGGCATACATCGACAAGACGATCGAGGAGGTTACACTTTGGACTAATGATAGGAGAATATGGTCTGTCAAGTACCGTTCTGCAAAAGAAAAACATGCTTCCATTTTAACACATGGTTGGAAGAAATTTGCCATAGACAATGACCTCAAGGCTGGTGATGTGTGCCTGTTTGAGCTGATTGAGGGAGTTGAGAATGCTCTTGAAGTTGTCATATTTCGCATTTCTGATGAAAATGATTCTCTTAAATAGCTTAGCTTTCTCTCAAAGATAGGTTTATCTTCTTTTATTTCAAAAAATTATTTGAATGTTAGACTTCACTCTCAAGAAGATACACCGGAAAGGATTTGAACTACTAATCTCTATCCCCTACGAGAGGTTTCTCATTGTCAAAATATTAATATGAAGAAAAGGCCTATTAATTAATCAAAATCAACATTAAGTTTGATATCAAAAAATTAATGTCTATTTTGGATTATAATGAGATTCAAAAAGTTGATTATTCTTTTAATTTTACTAATTTACAAATAAAATCATTGACAGAATAATATATAAATTCTAAGAGTAGTGCAAAAGCAAAGGAATGAACACAACTTGGGCCGGCCCAACGTAAATCGATTCAGCTGACCAAAAACATAAACCCTAAAACCCTCCTCGTCTCTCGTCAAAGTGTCCACCGTTCTTCACAACCTCTCTCGCTCTGTTTCCTAAACCCTAAGGTCAGAGTCACACGCAGCCGCTTCTGCGTTTTTATCTTCCGTTACACAAAAGTTGGTTCTGACTTAGTGTTCTGTGTTTGCTTGATTTATATAGGCTTGAGAAAATGCTTGTATTGTTCGAAACGCCAGCGGGGTTCGCCCTGTTCAAAGTGTTGAGTGAAGGCAAGCTAGCTCAAGTTGAGGTGAGATTTCTTTACTTGTGTTGTTAATGTTTGATTAGTGTTTGATCGCGCTAGCTGCTATGTGTGCTGGTTATTTAATTTACGTGATTTGCAGGATATATGGAAGGAGTTCGCCACTGCTGATTCAGCTAGAAAGGTACTGATCTTATTATCTACAATTAAATACCAATTGTCGTGAAATTAGTTATGCAGTTGTTTGTTGTTTAATTTAATTTGGGACAAGTGTTGATATATTTTTGAATGTGATGTATACCTCAGGTGGTGAAGTTGAAGGCTTTTTCGAAGTTTGAAAACACCCAAGAGGCTCTTTCAGCTGCAACTTTATTGATTGACAGCAAACCTAGTAAAGATTTAAGGAAGTTCTTGAGAGCTAATTGTGACAATGAAACTTTGGCTGTGGCTGATTCCAAACTAGGAAATGCGATCAAGGAGAAACTGGTACTGTTTGAGTGGTTGTAAATTATGTTTCGTAGTTGTGTGTTTTTTCTAATTATTGCTGTTTTTTTCTAACTGCAGAAAATTGACTGTGTTCACAACCAAGCTGTAATGGAGCTTACCAGGGGGCTGAGAAGCCAAATGACTGAACTCATTTCTGGTTTAGCTTCTCAGGATCTTGCGCCCATGAGTTTGGGTCTATCTCATAGTTTGTCAAGATACAAGCTGAAGTTCAGCCCTGACAAGGTTTTCATTCCGTTCTCTCATTAGAGTTACTGTTTTAAAACTCCCTAGACTGTTATTCTTATATAGAATATTTGAATGACAGTTTTGGAATTATTTTGTTATTTTTTCTAAAGGTGACAGTTTAATGTTTTAGGTGGACACCATGATCATTCAAGCTATTGGCTTGTTGGATGATCTTGATAAGGAACTTAACACATATGCAATGAGGGTCAAGGAATGGTATGGATGGCACTTTCCAGAGCTTGTGAAGATTGTTAATGACAACATTCTTTACGCCAAAACTGTCAAATTAATGGGAGACCGTGTGAATGCTGCCAAGCTTGATTTCTCTGAGGTGAAGACAAACATGACTTTTACTTACCTCACCATTAATTGATCATTTTTGTTTTATTCTTCCCTCTACTCGATGCTTAAATATTTTTTTTCTTATGTAAATCGTTATTTTATTGACTTCATGTCATTGCACTTTGAACAGATTTTGCCAGAAGAGATGGAGGCGGAACTTAAAGAGGCATGTATGATTTCAATGGGAACTGAAGTTAGTGATTTGGATTTGATGAATATCAAGGACCTCTGTAACCAAGTCCTGTCTCTATCAGAGTACAGGGCTCAACTGTATGATTACTTAAAGAACCGAATGAATACTATTGCTCCTAACCTAACTGCTCTAGTTGGTGAACTCGTCGGAGCACGCCTTATTGCTCATGGAGGTAGCTTGATGAACCTCGCAAAGCAGCCTGGAAGCACAGTCCAGATTCTTGGTGCGGAGAAAGCCCTCTTCAGAGCACTGAAGACAAAACACGCCACTCCCAAGTACGGTCTGATCTACCATGCTTCACTGATTGGCCAAGCAGCTCCAAAGTTGAAAGGAAAGATTTCAAGATCTCTAGCTGCCAAAGCAGCGTTAGCTATTAGATGTGATGCCTTGGGGGACAATGAGGATAGCTCTATGGGAGTGGAAAGCCGTTTGAAGGTATTGTGCTATGTTTCATTGATGTGTTTTGAAAGACATTGTTGTCAAGCTGCCTTTTATATTATCTTACTCATATTTCTCTGCAGCTTGAGGCAAGACTAAGAAACCTTGAAGGCCGTGAGTTAGGTAAATCTGCTGGTTCTACTAAGGGAAAGCCAAAGATCGAGTTCTATGACAAGGATCGCAAAAAAGGATCCGGAGGGCTTATTACCCCTGCTAAGGTTACTAACTAACTCTGTAGTTCTGCTTTGTTTAGTTGCCTTTCTTATCCTAATTGTTAATATGCCTCTATTAGCTAGAACTAACGCCAGAATAAATTTGCAGACTTACAATCCTGCTGCTGATTCACTTGTGGGTAAATTGGAGTTTACACCAAATGAAGAGAAGACCGAGAAGAAGAAAAAGAAGAAATCCGAACCAGAAGCTGAGACAGTAACTCCCACCACCGAAGTTAGCACAAAGAAGGATAAAAAGAAAAAGAAGCAATCAACTGAAGAGAAAACTCCAAAAATCCAGAGCGATCCAGAAGAAACAGCCACAGAAGAGAAAAAGAAGAAAAAGAGAAAGCACGCCGAAGTTGATGAACAAACGCCGGCCAGTAAGAAGGATAAGAAGAAGAAGGTCAAGAGTGAGAAATGAGAGAACACGATCCACAGTCCCTGTTCATCAGGAAGTATTGGACAATCTCAGTTATAGTATTGCTTGTTAAAGTTTCTCAGAGCATCATCCATGTGTGAGAATATTGTTCTAGTTCAACTGACCATCCTTATTTTGTTTTTTTCCATCATATATCTTTTTTCATTTCATTGCTTTAATCTTTGTTTGTTAAACCTAGTCCTAAAACGATGCCGTATTGAAATTGGAGTTATGAAACGATGTCATTCTGCTTTAACTATCATCAATGCTTTTGCTTAAATTATTCGAAGGCAATAAACTTCCCTTATTTCCCACGTGTAAAGAAAAGCCAATTTGAAATTAGGGTTTGGTATCGATATGGAGAAAGCGGTATCGGAGGAGTTGAAGCTCTGTGGTCAGATGAGGGATGACGTCAGCCAGGAAATAGACGTGCTTCACAAGATGTCGGCATCGCTGCTCGTGTTCGACGCGAAGCGGAAGCGACTGGAATCTCACTTTGACTCGCTTGTTGATATGATCAATAGGAAGCAGAACGAAGCGGCGGAGGCGATTAGGGTTAAGGAGGAGGAGGCAAAGTTGAGAATTGAGCGGCTGAGAGATGAGAAGATGGAGGAGCAGGAGAAGCGGCTTAAAGATGTTATTAAGGTTAAGATGAAGGAAGTTGAAAGGAGAGTTGTGGAGAAGGAGAAGGAGATTGAGGTTGTGAAGATGGAGAAGGAGAGAATGACTTTCGAGTTGTGTGAGAAGGAAAAGGAAGTGGCTGAGATGAAGAAAGTTGTGGAAGAACTTACTGCGAGAGTACAGGAGAATGCAAGTATTAATGATGCATGTCAACGGCTCACTAATGAAAACTTTGAGTTGCGAGAAGAGGTTAGATCGCTGACACGGCGACTTGAGCTTAAAGCACAGCCGCTGAGGCGAGAAGACCAGCTCTCAGCAATCCAAAAATTTCTCCAAATTCTGAGTTCTGCTGGAATTATTACTAGTGAGTTATTTGATAGTTTTTTATATATATTAGTTGATTTTGGGCTTTTCATGATTCTATGAGACTTTTGAATGCAGTTTGTGACACAATGAAACACCCTGATGCTGACCTGGGTGAGGGTTCTGGGGAGAACTTGTTAAAGGTCGTAAAGGAGCATATAGATTATCATGAGGTTGCCACATGTAAAGTTAGTTCAGTTCTTATTAAGGCCAAAGATAGAGCGCAAGATCTTGTTCTTGAAGCGTTAAAGATATCCTATAGAAAAGAATTAGAGAACCAGGGCAGTGACTTGATATACAGTCGGTGCCGCATTCTTTTGTTGGAGCAATTGTGTCATATGTGCCCGCAAGCAACATCTCAGGTTAAGGAAGAAGCTCGCAAAGTCGCAGTAGAGTGGATCACAAAAGTTGAAAAGTGGGCCGATAATCTTTCAGAAATCTCAAGATTCCTGCAGTTTTTATATGCATATGATATTGCTTCCGAGTTTAGTGACGAAGTACTTGTACCTATTCTCTACAATGCAGCTATTTATAAAGGGGCAGATTTGTGTTTCACTCTGGGTTATGCAAATAGAATTACTGGTATGAATTATGGTTGGGTTTCAATAATCGATCTAACATTTTGTTGCATACAGTTTCCCGTTAATCATTTTGTGGTGAATCTTTTTGTTGTTTGACATTTTCTTCAAGTCAAGTTTGCTGAAGTTTTCGATATTTCTTACAGGTTACACAAAATCACTCCTGAAAAATGGCCAGCGGCTGAAAGCTCTTGAATATATCTGTGCATTTAAGTTAGAAAATCGCTTCTCTGTAGGAAAGATAGTCCATGAGGAAATGAACCACATAAAACAGACTTGCCAAAGTAAGCTCAAGGAAGGTGGACACAGCCAGGCTGCTGAGGTACAAAACATCTATTTTAATAATATATGCCTTTTTCCTCGTTGGAAACCAGTATTTGGAAGTCAAAACAAGGGTGGGTATATCATTTTGGTGAAATACCTTTGCGCAGCTTAAATGTCATGGTAGTGAGTTCACAGTGCTTTTGTTGTATGCAACTCACAGAAAAGCTTATAGTACAGATAAAAGTACCCTTGTTGAAAGTAACAATGTAACATAATCTGACATTCTACTTTGGATTCATCAACATCTAAACGTTTACTAGGGTTGCCATAATTTGCAAACCCTGAGGATTCACCACTTTAAAGTTTAAAGAATGGCATTGCATCGAATAATGATTTTTTTGAAAAAATGCTTATGCTTATGTGCTTAGTGTTTTCAACTTTCAGCGTCAAATCTAAAAAGTTCTCTTACAAGATTTGTATAATTTTGATGGATGCAGATTATGAAGTTTGAGATTGATTCTGTGAAAGAGCTCATCAAGGGGATCAAATATCTCAAATGTCAAGGTAAATACAATGCTGTGAATCTTGAACAAAGACTTGTGAAACTGGAAAACAAGAAACATATCAAGAAACGTTCTGCCAATGATCCCTGCCCTAGCAGTGAGCTTGAATCATCAAGAAAGAAGAGATGCAATCTCCAAGGAACTCCTGAGCTAAACGATACTGGGCCAAAAGACATTACAAATGTCCATTCAGATATTGGACATCAAGACAGTGACCCTGAATTATCGACAATGAAAAGACACACGCTCACGGGGACTGCTAAATCAATCGAAGATTCTCCAGAAGACACATTTAATGTCTATCCGGAAAGTGGATCAAGGATTTTATGTTGTTCCAATCCCCCCTGCAACCCAGCAACATCAAGAGAGGAATGTCACCTTCCAGGAACTGCTCAGTCAATAGAAACTGCCTTCAAGAACACATTAGGTATTGTCCCAGAAAGTGTATCGGTAGCTTTATGTTGCCCCAGCCAGAGCAGTGACCCAGAACCATCACAGAAGAAAGAATGTCAGCTTCCAGGAGGAAGTACTTCAATAGAATCTTCCTCAAATGACACTTCAAATGTCCAAACAGAAAGTGTGTCAAAGGCTTTAAGTTGTTTCAACCCTAGCAGCAATCCCAAAGAGCCTAAACCAAGGAGGAAGAAGAAATCCAAGCTTCCTGGAACTGGTAAATCAACAAAAGTTGCCTCAAAAGATGCTTCAAATGTCATTCCAGCCAGTGGGCCAATAAGTTTACACCATTGCAACCCCAGCAACCCTAAACCATTGAATAAAAATGACTGCATGTCTTCCGGAACTGTTAAACCTGCAGGCTTCCAAAAGCAAGCTTCAATTGCCTTTCCCGAATTTGGATTTAGAAATGCTCTACATTCCCCAGATATGCAGGGAGCTTCGTTCCATTTTCATCCTATGCCGTTCCACTACGGTGTAGTTTCTCCATATATTTTCCCATCTCAACAACCCTCCTGGTATGAGCCACAAGAACTCCCACCACCATCCCAGTACTATCACTCATACCCCCCATTTGACGCTCATCCTGAAATTCCCACATGGCAGTACCAGCTATCTGATGAACAACCTTATTTTGACCGCTGGCCGTAGTGTAATAGTCCGAGACTCCAACACCTTCGACCTTGTATATGTAATGTAAGCAGGAATGTCTTTTTCCTCATAGAATGGCAGTACCTTATTTTGGCTTTGGTTGTAGTTGGTTACTCAGGTTTATGGGCAATTTTCAGTGACATTAGACAAGGCTTTAGAGCATCTGTGATTTGTAGCTTATTTTAAATCCTTAAAAATTGTTAACTGTTCTCAGCCCAAATAATATGCCTGCATAGAATAACAACGATAAGAATAATAATAAGAAGAAGAGTAAGCTTTGGCCATCTGCAATTAAGAATTGCTGTTCGAGAGTTTTCTTTGGTAGACTGATTATTTTATGTTTACAAATAAACAAGCTTTGATGATTTCTCATAAGTCAAAAATGTCAGATCCAGTGTTCAAAATAATATGATTTATTCCAAATGTGAATTTGACTTTTTTTCAATTTTCCACTTATACTTTCCTGTAATAAAATAAAACAAAACAAAATACTGTAAAAGAAGGGATTGCTCTGAAAAAGGATATGAAAAGATTGCTGTGAAAATCAAATTCTGAGATTCTGAGATCTTCTTCTTCTTCATCTTACTCAATCTAAGGAGACGATGACGATCGTTAGAAGCAGGGGTTGCGTTTCCCTCCCCTTTCAATTACCTCTATTCGCCTCTCTCATCTTCATTTCAGGTAATATTCCTTTGCTCCAAAACTCACGCTCACGCCTCAGATCTCGATCTGTCTCTCCAACAATTTAGGTTTATTTTTTCCTACTTTATATGGAATTCGATTTCTTTGGATCCATCAGAACTGCAATTAGGTTAGGGTTTATTTCTATGCAATTTGATTATAACTGTTGTGTTTATTTCTGTGAAGGTTTGGCAGCAGATGATCCCTCGTCTAAAGGTGCTGCTGCTGGTAATACTAAGAATGATTCGAATTCGAGTGTTGGCCTCAGAGTTCTATTTGTCTGTCTTGCATTAGTTGCTGCGTTGCGATAGCTGTTATGTTGTATAAGTTTTGGCAAAAGAAGAAGAGAGCTGAGCAGCATGCTCGTCTTTTGAAATTGTTTGAAGATGATGACGAGCTTGAAGTTGAACTTGGGATTCGTGATTGATGGAACTTATTCTTTCTCAGTTGTTATACTCTCTAGGTATGTCTCATGAGCTTAGGCTTATATATGTTACGGTACTCGTGTTCTTATATTGGTCAATCCAGGCGTTATTGATTTGCTTGAATTTGAATAGTTTACCAAAAATTTATTTTTAAACCTCAATGAAGCAGTAAAAAGATGTCGTTTTGAAACTAAATAATGCATTTAACAACTTCATTTTGTGCTAACAATCATAATTCTTGTATTGCTTCAACTGAATTAGACTTGGTTCAACATCTCTAAATTACTTTTGTCCTTAAAAGCACCTTGTTTGTAGATGGTATCTAAGAGTCATGTGAACATTTTCTGCTCTCTTTTTTGGGTTTCTAACTAAGGATTGGAGGTTGATATCCACATGATAAAAGTGATGCCCTATTGCAAATTGAGCTGTATATCTTGATAATGTTTTTAGATATTTGTTAGAACCCTGTTATGGTCGTCTCCAAATAGCTGAATAGATTCTCAGATGCTCAGCCAAAAATGATTTTTAGGAATCTTGAAGCCAAGGGAGACTTGTGTGTGATAGAAAAATTGTAAGAACAATACCCAAAAAATGACACTTTATTACCTGATTTCATTTACTTCAATAGCCATCAGCTAGCTAGATCTAACTGCCTAACCAAACATCGTCTTTGGCTCCCAAATGTACAAGATCACTATATCGTGATGTCATTTTTGTTTTCTGGCCCAAGTTTATAGAATGCCGGCCGAGTAGGCAAGTAGTCATAGCTGTATGTCTGTATGATGTAATTGAAGTTTGTTAGGCAAAAGGGAACCGAAATTCTTCTCTCTAAGGTTGATATCTGGTGAATAAGAATAATAGTGTGTGGGGAATCAATGCAAAAGATGTAATGGTTGAATTCAGGTTGATAACTGTCTGGTGTATTCTCTTCAGTGACGCACTGCTGTGCTTCCAAAGGCATTGTTATTTATTTGTTCATTAATTCTCTTCGGTGACATACTGCTGTGCTTCCAAAGGCATTGTTATTTTTTTGTTCATTTATTCTCTTCAGTGAAGTACTGCTGTGCTTCCAAAGGCATTGTTATTTTTTTGCAATATCTGGCGCTCTTTCTTTCTTATATTCCTTGTCTTTTTTTGCAGTTACTGATGGACTAACTAAATCTTTAACTTGTGTGATATCTGCAGCAAAGCTTAAGGGCCGCTTGTTCATAAATGTTTTAAACAAGTCCTGTGAGAATCTCGTCTGGAACTCCCTAACCGAGGTGGTCTTTATTTGTATAAGCCAGATTGTCGTGGAAGATATGTATAAACCTCACTTATCGACTGTCACAGTTTCCATGTAACAATATTTGCAATTAAGATATTTTTATACAGCAATGCCCATTTTGCACAGCCAAACTTTGTTTCTCGTTCTCAGCTGCCAAAAAAAATTGTTTAGCACATTCAAGTAACAAATAATCCAATTATTCTTTAAAATTTAGTAATATTATTAAGTTTCAAACTTTAATAAAGTACACAATTCTAAACAACTAGTAAAATTAAATTCCTCGATTGTTTACAAACCCTAAAATTAAAAACGGTAGCTCCAACTGACACCGTCTTCATCAGAAAAAGCGCAGCTAGCAGTGCGGCGCAACGAAACGCAGCGTCGGTATTGAATGAAGTTTGCTGTGAAGGCGTTGAGCAAGGGAGGCGGTGGGGCACGGGCAGGCATTCTCCAAGTGGGCAGCTGCCCGTGTTTAATAGAGACTCCTGCTCTGCTCCTCTCTACCCTTAAAGCCCTGCCCAACTTCATCCCTCCCGACCTTCTCCGTTCCCTCCCTTCACCTGATTCTCGTCTCCTCCAATTCAGTCCTCTTCAATTGTAAATTATCTATTTGCTTCTGTTGTTGATCTCTTTTATTGTGTTTCTGATTTTGTTTCATTTAAGATTTGTGCATTTTGTTGTTTGCAGCTTTGAAGGGCCTTCCAATAGCACAATTACTGATATTGGAGGACTTCGCAACTTGGTTAGTTTGAATGAGTTTGCATTCACAGCCATTCCAAGAGATTCTACTTATGTTCTACCAAACCATGAAAGCACTAGCAAATTGGGAGCCAGTTTCGAGACGCCCAGTGGTCGCCACAGTGTAATTTTCTTAATGTTCATTTTTAATTCTGTTGTTTTAGTACTTATGGAATTTTTATGTGTATTTGGTCACAGTTAAATCCCACGGAGTACATGAAAATGATTGCTGCTATGAAGCCAGATTTGTGGGTAAGCTTGTGTGATGAAGTGCCTGCGTGGGTGACCAATAAGAGGAATGCGATCTCAGTTGATCGGACAACAAAGTGGCTGGATGAATGCATTGCCTTGAGCCCGGTAGATTTTATCTGTTTGAGTTATATTACTGTAGATACATTTTTAAGCATCATTTATTTGATTCAAATATATTTTCAAGCTGAACGTGAGGCAGTGAGAGCCTGAGAGGACCATTATATTATCATTTTAGCTCTAATTGATCCTAATTATGTGTTTTGTCTATACATTAAAACATAATATATCAAGCTAATCCTGGTGATCTACTAGCCAGCCTGTCCTTAAAATAAAATTATGTCAAACATGTTTGAGTATAAGAAATCTTAGATTTTTATATTTCCCTGCAATGTTACCAGTCTTTTCCACTGCCTTCCCTGATGTGTTGCCTATTTTAGTATTTTTAGTTTGGAGTTTAAGAACTCCATTTTTGTTCCTGTGCATATTTCTTAGTACATAATGTAGGTAGGCAGTGCGATTTTTGGAGCCATTGTTGGAGGTTCTAATCCAGTGGAACGTCAAAGGTGTGCAGAAGAGGTTGTGAAGCGGAATGTCTCAGGTGTGATATTTATCTTTTTGCCTTAATCTTTCTTTTGTTATTTTTCTCAGAGCTTATGGGATTCTAGTTACGCATATTAAATTTTCAATCAGCACTGTCATTATTAGTTTACTCGTGAGAACTCTGTTGTTGACTTCGTGTGAGGTCACATGACCCAGAAAATGCAATCATTTACAGTGTAAATGAACTAGGGGTTTTTTTCATAGTATGTCGGTCGATTGACCCAAATTCCATCATCTATACTAACAATTTCTCCTCGTGATTGTTGCTAATTTTAAAATCCTTGAAATTTTACAACTTTTTAATGCTGTCGGAGACATTAATGTCACAGGCTACTGGATTGGGGGATTTGGGATTGGAGAAAGTGTTGATCAAAGACCTGATCTTCTCAGTGTCGTCATTGTATATGCTCTACTTATCTCTCTTTTTTATCGCTAAATGAAATCTACCATGTTACATTGCCTATTCATAACCACAATGACCAGTGTATACTCTAATTCAATACATTACCCTAGAACTTCCCATATTCTGTTATATTTTAGAAATGTTCCCTTCTCTAAGTCTTTAGTAACCTGTTTGTTGGCATTTTGATGGGACTTCAATTGTGCAGGGAAATTTACCCGAAGACAAGCCAAGACTTATATCCGGGCTTGAACTTCCTGGTATCCTTTTTCTTCCGCTCGTTATGTACTTATGTGTTGGTCACTTTGAGTTTATATAATTGTTTTTTTTGGCGTTGTACAATGATTGGATTTTATCACAGAGGAAGTCTTACTAGGTATTGCTGAAGGCATCGATCTCTTTGACACCACGTATGATACTTAAGTTCAGTGCTTTATCTTAAAAGCTTCTCCTAAAACAAAATGTAGATTGATGTTATATGTCTTTCGACTTTTATACAGGTATATCTACCAGCTGACCACTGGAGGTTTTGCCCTTACTTTCCCATACGGCAGTCATGAAGACAATATGGTTTATGATGATCGAATGGATGAAACAAGTGATGGGACAAAGATCAATCTAAGAGCAACAATATACAGGTAAAGGCAGATCATTACATACTTTATTATTGCATGAATCGAAGATAGTAAACCAGTGTGAAATCATTGTTTTCCTAGGAAGGACTTGTCGCCAATAGTCTCGAGTTGTGGCTGTTACACCTGTGTTAACCATACAAAAGCATACATCAATCACCTGCTTAATGTTCGCGAGATGCTAGCCCAAACTCTGCTAGAAATGTAAGCTTCTACTTCATTGTGCAATCACTTCCTCTATTGATCATATCGATATGATTTTAATATATTTTAAACCGAGTATGCAGACACAACACTTATCATTATCTGGGATTCTTCCAATCAATAAGAAGAGCCATTAAAGCAGGAAGGTTTGAGGAGTTCTATCAAGATTTCATCAATAGAAGGCACAGTCAAACTTCTGTAGCGGCCACATGTTAGTAATTTTCTTTTTCTCTAAATTTTTCATTCTACAAGCATTCTTAGCAAGTTAAATTGGTAAAACACTCACTGAATTCTAGAAGTCATTTCCTGTCTTTTACGCAGCAAGTCAATTGTAAGAACAAAACTTATCGTTAAAAAGCTTACTTAATTTTTTATCTCTGCTCTTTATCCTCTAAGGATTTTGATCCGTGCAAACAATCGGGATATTTGAGTGTTGAATTAACGTACGAATAGCACAACCACACCTACACGGCTACACGTATTCACTTATACTATAGGTTTTCTAAACTTGTGAACTGTCTAATTGATGTACGAAGATGTTTCGTTTTTAAGGATTTTTCCGTATGTAGTAATTAGTTGTTTCGTGCTATCACCTACCAAAGTAAACCACAGTCTTCAACGTAACTGACATCTTGAATTACGTTGCCAGTAAAACATTCATCTGATCTTAAATTACAAACCATGCATGGAAGAATCTTTAAACTATTTCTGTTTCGCCTTCCATCTGCTCCTTATCAAATATCCTCTCCCTGGCTTTCTTGGCCTGCAATTTTAATACACAAAAATACAAAAGAGTTATTCCTTAAGATGAAACAGGTTGTAAAACAAAGAAAGAAAAACTAGACAAAACCTGTTTCTCCCAGTTGGTGAAAATAACAATAATCAACATCATTGTTGCCTGTACAGCTGAACCTGTGGTTAAACCAATCCACAGTCCTTTTCCTCTAAATTTAAACACGAACGTTAGAATGACCGCCACGGGCATCCCGACCAAATAGAACGCGCCGAGGTTGACATAAACTCCCATATGTTGCCAACCGCAGCCTCTGATAACCCCTGCTTCGCAAACATATGTAAATCAAAGGAATTTAATGTAGTACTGATATTTAATTTTAGAAGGGTACCTGAAAGCGCAACTTGGAGGCTATCAACAATTACAAGGAGACAGATAAAAGGAACCATGTCGGAAATATAATGCACTATTGTTATATCGTTGCTGAATGCAGAACCCAAAACATGCCGACATGAAAATAAAACTGCGCTTATTATCATAGATTCCAATACTGTGATTGAGGTTAAAGTCCAAACAGCAAGTTTTGCTGCCTGAGGATTTCCAGCCCCTAGTTCATTCGAAACTCTCGTGCTACAAATATGTCAGCAAACAAAAAATCAGTCTGTTCTGCAATAATGCTTTTGAAGATGCACAAGGAATGTATTTCTGTACCTTACCGCAGCTCCTAGCCCGTATGGTACGAAGTAATGCAACGAAGCGATCGTTATGCTGCCCGAGCGAGACCAAAATTATATAAGACATATTTATACACATATGGATAATACAGGAAGAAACAGAAGCATACCAAACTGCCAGAACAGATGTTTCAACTTTGGAATTTGGTAGAATCCCAGCCAGCAAAACAATCAGCTCATAAGCCCACCATTCTAGACTAACAAATAATTGCGAAAAAATATTCAGAACATCGGTACATCAACGTAAAGAAAATTAAGTACTGGAAACTTGTGATGAGAATATTTCATTTACCAGACCATGACAGCTGAAGGAAGTCCAAAACGGAGGAACTCCCGAATGCATTGAAAAACATCCATTGAAAAAGCAGCGCCTGTTTTTTCACATGATGAGGAGTATTTTGCGTATAAACTGAGTAATACAACCTCTAACCAGTATGATAGACCAATGGACAATGCAGCCCCGATCATATGCAGTTTGAGTCTGAACACCAGAATCCAGCAAAGTGGTATATGAACGCACAAACTCACAAATGCACAGTAAACTATAGGAAGAACCAAGTTCTGAGTCTGGAAATATCGAATCAGAGAATGGAGTATCGCATAGGAAAATAAGCTTGGGATGAGCCAAACTGCGTAGTTGCGAGCTAGGATTGAGATCGACGGGTTTTGGCCTAATAGTATCAACAATTTGTCAGTGAAAATCCATAATATTGATATGGGGACACAAAATAGGAGCGAGGAAAAGAGTCCGCTGTATAAATATATTCCAAGTTTTTTGTACTGCTTGGCTCCAAATGCTTGCCCGCATAATGTCTCTAATCCTCCGGCCATTCCGACCTGTTTCACATTCCAACCGCATTTCCACAGAATGAACTTAACTTCATGAAAGAGTGTTACATATAAAAAGCAACCGAAAACTGACTTTCAACAGAGTAAAATCAAAATTTGAAAGCAAGCAGATGCATAACAGCTAACCAGATGGATTTTAGCAATACGCAAAAGTCGGAGTTCTGGAAATATAGAAAAAAACATTACCATGAAGCTGAAGCCAGTAACATTTGTGAAAGAAGTGGCAATAGCGACAGCTGCAAGCGAGATAGCATCGATTTGTCCCACCATTATAATGGAAACTACTTGCAGAAGGTACTGCAACACTGCCACAACCACCATGGGTGCAGCTGTGCTTCCTACCTTTTTTAACTCAATCTTCAACCTCTTCATGATCTTGTTATCCATAATCCTTCTTCCCCAAATTCTTCTTACTTCATTTATCAGCACATCATTTTTAAAGCCGAAAGAACAAAATAAGAAATGTTATACCGAGAAGGAAATAATATCCTCGGGTCCATTTGCCGACTTTTATACTGGTGGATATCAGTAGCTTTCAGATTATGAGTGGACATCCCATACAAGAAAAAGTTAAGTAAACCTCAGATACAACCAACCAAGTAAAATTGAGTACAAACATCGTCCCACGTAACATTTTAAAAGAACTTTTCTTGTGTGATCTACACCAAGGGAACCTGACCAAGTCTAACAATATAAGAAAAAGCAAACACATATAATATCAATGTAAAAGACTGTTGTTTTTCGACAAATCGTTTAAGAGGAGAAAAGAGATATGGTAGGATCCCTCCACTACATTTTCCTTTTCTTTTGCATCCAATAATCAAAATCAATTATTTGAGATAAGATTAGCAAGCTACAGCTTTATGTTTCTGTCAGTCTCAAAATACATAAAATTACTAAACAAAGTTGGAAGTTCCTTTATAAGTATTGTCTATCATTTGAACCAATTTCGCATACTTGTTAGTTTGTATTGTCATTTGCAGAGTATGAATACAATATATACATAGTCGGGTTCAGTTGATGCGCATTCAGGTGATTGTGACTTTGTGAGTTTGCTGATGGCCTACTGCATCCCACCAAGTCCGGGGTGCTGGAAAAAATGACCAAGTTGGGTTCTAGTGCTTGTAAAGGGTGACAGCACTATGAAGAAGACAATAACATCAGTACCTCAAAGTATCAAGTTTTTGGTCATTGTGTTGTTTAACTTTTCAAGATTGTATGTAGAAAAATATTACTGGTGCCTACTTGGAAGTTAACAGCGAGGAGATGTTTTCGTTGGTATAAGTAATAATATCGTCGCTGTATGTGCAATTGACAAAAACAGCGATCCATCCAAACCCTAAATCGAATCATCTCAATTGGAAGATCGAAGAGAAGAAGACGCATTCATCCATTGTCCATCGATCATTCAATCAACCAATCGATTAAGCGATGTCGGATAAGAAGCAAATTCCTCCGCAGTACGACCTCAACGCCAAATGGGACGCATGCCTCGATCTCTCCCTTCGCCGCTTCGCTTACTCTTCTCTCGCCGGCGCTTTCGGCGGCCTCCTTCTCTTCCGTCAGTCCCACTCTATCCCTCATCATTAATTACTGTGTTCTGATTTCAGTTGTAGCAACCTTGAATTTATAGCTATTTTTGTGAATCCATCTGGTGATATCTTATTCATTCTTGTTTATTTATGTAGGGAGCCCTGTGACACGCTGGGCATCTGTTGCATTTGGTGCTGGAATCGGGCTCGGATCTGCATACACTGAATGCTCTCACAAATTTAACACTTCTCCGATGGCACTCGCAGTAGCTGATTTCAAGACTACGGAGACACCCGCTGCTCAGGTTACTTCTTCTGACATTTTGACATGAAAAGTATCCTAACATATGAAGCTTGACTTATTTCTTTCTAAGTTTTAATTCAAATAATTACAAGTATTTAACTCACACTTTTATTAGATTAATTTTAGGACTATGTTTGATTTGACTGATGTTAAGCATTATTGGTATAATTATACTGCCACTTTTCCTGTTCGGATCTTGCATAATAGTACAACGGCCAAAATATCAGTGCCTATATGCTATAACCTTCAATATTACGTTACAAAAATGAGTTGTTTATTGAATGCCATTATATTACTTGGGAGTTGATTTGGGATAAAGAATGGTGTTTATATAAGCATGTGCCATGGAATGAATATAGTGGATTAGTGGTTGTACTGCAACCTTGAAATTTCTTGACATAGTCGAAAACTTATTGATTTTTGATGTCGTCTTTTTGTCTTGCTCAAGTGCGGTAACCCTTTTTATAAGTTACTCTTGCTGCATTTCTTATAAAGTACATGCTGCTTTCTTGAAAACTTCTTCTCTAAATTACCAAGCCCACAATTCTTTTATGTTGCTCTTAAGATCAGCTCATTAGTCATATGCTTAAAAAGTTAAAACTACTAAGATTAGTCTACCATCCTTGGTGTTGTAATCTTCAAGACATCATATATTCACGTCTGTTCAGCAATTTGGATAGTGATATCAACTTTTTTTGGTGTTGCTGCTGATGGATGATACTTAATTTTTAATGATGACCTATTAGTTAGGATTCCTAGTGCACATTATATATTTTGTTTCACTTTTAGTATGTTTGAGATTTGATATTAGTGATTTATGATTCCTGTTGTTGTGTCTGCAGGTTGAACATGAGTGAAAACAACTTCAGGACAGGAATACCTGATTACTACCTTACATTCAACTTCTTAAATCATTTCTTTTTATTTATCAGTTAAATCAATGTGTAATGGGCATGATCAACTAACTGAGAAACTGACTCAGCCTCTGTCGGCACATCTTTTCATTTACTGCCTTACCATATCAAATAAATTTGCGGAGTTTTTTCTTGTGCTGCCTTTGATTATAGTTCTCTTTGCTTCTATTCTCCTTTCACAGTATCAGGATTCACGTTTGCATCTTAATTATGCACGACATTTATCCAAGTCATACCTTTTTAAAAGGCTTATAAATATCGAGGACCAAATGAAGTTTCTCCAAGCTATGAAGCAGCCTAGACGGTCAACGTTGACCAAAAAGCATTGACAACAAAACCGGACGGCAACAACCATTCTCTTGATTTCTTTATCCCAATATCAATCCATCAAACTCGTAATCGAAATCCTCTCTCGCATACTCCTCTAATTCTGCTGTTGGGGGATTCAAATTAGGGTTTACGCTGAGCACCAAGAAGAGGAGCAATTGGTGTGGTGCGTGAATGAAATCGAATTAAGTAGAAGTTGAAGAAGATGGTGATGCCACTAGAAATGGCTGTTTGGACTGGGAAGACGGTGTGGATGGCGCTTAGTGGATGGATCACCTCTTGCTTAATCGTTGCTGATGAAATCGCCGTCTCTCTTAGAACCGGCGATATTGGGGCTTTCCATGCCGGCTAAATCATCATTCTGTATTTTACCTTTTTGCTATATAATTATGTTTCTGAATGTGTGCATATATGTACTCTACACCAATTTAGCTATGCAAAGTCAATCTGCGATTCATGGTTTATTTGCATATTTGTTGTATATAGTTTTATCGCGTCTGTTTGAAGTTTTGTGAATTGGAGATCAAGTCGGTGTTTTGTGCTATTTGACCAACCAAGAACCATCTATTTCACCGAATCCATCAAAGTCAATCATATATTCAAACTAACCTCAGAACGATCGAAAGTTGCAGCTGCAGAGGAGCGTTGGTTACCCTAGAGTTGAGTTGTCGTCTATCAGAGCGTATCCGGCCTCAAACCACTGATAAAATCTCTCAAGAAATTCAAATTGCTGTGAATGGATTATTAGGAAATATAGGAAACTCTTCAATTCGCTGGCAGAGCCAAACACATTACAATTGTGCTCAAATAAATGAAGTTTGCAGTATGTTGACCATGATTCTGTGTACTAATAAATATATTGGTTCTTTGAAGGAAAACTGTGTTTCAGTTTGGCTGTTAAACACTTTTCTGAGCTTGCGTCTGTGTTTCTTGACTTTCGAGAAAAGTGATCGAGGCTTCTCCGGTCTCCACCCACATTGAAACATCTTCCGAAGACATCACATTGTCATACTGTCTCATTCGTAAACATCTATACGCTTGAAGGTTGTTGATTTAGTGTACCAGGTATAGATCCGTTTAAATACTGAAGCATCGTGGGTGGGCAAATGATAGGTGTCAACAACTCATTGATTCAGCAGAATGCCGATAAGTTGACGGGATAGATAAATCAATAACTCATTGATTCCGTAGAATATCGAGAAATTGATAAGCAAGATTCGTTCGAAAACTTGACGTAAAAGAAAAACACTAATTTATTTATTCAATATAAAAAACCGACTTACAAAATAATGAAAATTAGTTTATATAGAAAATAACAAGAAACCCTAAATCGTAACTAAATTAAATGGTTCAAAACCCACCTAATTGTGCCGCGTCATGTACTCAATTTACATTTGGACACTTGATAATCATCGTTGTAGTGTCATCTTCACCTATCCTCGGCTTCTAGTGAGACGATTTCTAAGTGGGAAAGGTAGGAATTGTTATAGTACGCAGTGGGTCTTTGACCACTTTGTTTCAAAATTTTGGGTACGATCTTAATCTGCTTACTCTTATTTCAAGTCATTGTGAAATGTTATGGATCGTTAAAGTGTGTAGCGGTTCTTTGATGACTTTCTTCCAATTTCTGTGATACTGATTTGTGTACTCAGAGACACACTAAAGTAGAATGGATCAGAAGGGAACTTTCGTTTTCTATACCAAAGACACTTTTGTTTCATTCTTCGACACTGAACACATTTCATAATCTTTCATATGATATTATTCAATACCAGATTGACAAATTCGAGAATTTTTAATGTCTATAAAATTGTAAGCGAATACTCCTAAATATTTGTATCGAGAATGACAAATTCAATAATTTTATTTAATTATTTAAATGAGTCTCGTATTTTGTTTATCCACCTTCGTGATATAAATATTATACTCTTTATATATTTTGACAATATCATTATCACAACATAATCAAATAAAGTGGTCTCTATTAATATGATTTCAACACAAAATCAAAAAGGTATCTTTTTTTAAATTAAACAAAGTAAATCTTCACATCATCATTTAACTTTGATGGGAGTGTTTTCTACATTAACTCACATCTCTGTTTTGACTAGATCTTACGAATTACAATTACCCTATAAAAATATAGCCAAAATACATGTAAATCCTTAAATTCAAATCTTCTACATATTTCATCTAGAATTTTGCACAGAACTTGCAAGGCTTGACGAAGGATCTTTTTAAATCTTCCCATCATCACTGAGTTTTTGACTACTTTGTTTCATATTTTTTTATAGGGATTATTGCCGAAAACCACCCCTTATAGGGCGTAATTGCCGAAAACCACCCCTTATACGTTTTATTGCCGAAAACCACCCTTTATTCGTTTGTTTAGGGTTTAGTCACACACATTAACGTTTTCTGTCAAATTAGTGTTAAATCTCCGTTAAATGGCATTAATTAGATTAATTAATCCAATTTTCATTTAATTAAGGGATTATTGCCGAAAACCACCCCTTATACGTTTTATTGCCGAAAACCACCCTTTATTTGTTTGGCGATGTAGAGGGCCAGGCGGACTTGAGGGTCATCGGAGAGGGAAGTGGTGGTGTTTTCGGAGGTGGGAGATTGTGAAGGTATCGGTTTGGGTGGAGGAATGCGAGATGGGGATGGAGATTGTGTGCGGCTTCGTGGGGCGGAGTCGGGTTTGCGGGTTGAAGCGGAACGGAACATTTTGGTCCATGGCTGGGCGTGGTCGGAGGCGTCGGATGAGTAGGAGGCGAGTTGATCCATTCATTAAAGGTTGGATCTTTTGAGGTTGATTTCCATTAAAGGTTGGATCTTTTGAGGTTTGAGTTCCATTAACGGTGCGATCTTTTGAGGTTTGAGTTCCATTAAAGGTGCGATCTTTTGAGGTTTGAGTTCCATTAAAGGTGCGATCTTTAGGGCTCAGAGTTGAAATTGGTAGATGAGATGAAAAGGGGTGATGAAGAGCACGATGAATGGAAGGAATGTCAACTGGGATTTTGGGAGAGGCGTTGACCATGGTGTTTGATTTTATAAACTAATTAATTAAAGGGATTATTGCCGAAAACCACCCCTTATACGGCGTAATTGCCGAAAACCACCCCTTATACGTTTTATTGCCGAAAACCACCCCTAATTAATTAACTTGGCCTAATTAAACTAAAATTGTGTTTAATTAACCTAATTAACCTAATTAACGTGAGATTTAACAAAAATTTAACGGAAAACGTTACGATGTGTGACGAAACCCTAAACAAACGAATAAAGGGTGGTTTTCGGCAATAAAACGTATAAGGGGTGGTTTTCGGCAATTACGCCGTATAAGGGGTGGTTTTCGGCAATAATCCCTTTTTTATATGATCCCAATATGCTTATTCGTATTACAAGCCATTGAGAAATGCAATAGATCGTTAAAATGTGCAGTGTTTCTTTGATGACTTTGGGCAATGTTATATTGATTTGTGTAGTTAGAGACACAAAAAATAGAATGGATCATAAGGGGACTTCCGTTTTCTATAACAAGAACACTTTTGTTTCATTCTTCGACTCTGAACACATTTCAGAATCTTTCATACGATATTCAATATCAGATTGACAAATTCGAGAGTTCTTAATATTTTTTTCCTTAATATTAGTATCGAGAATGACAAATTTAATAATTTTGTTTAATTCTCTAAATGAGTCTCGTATTATGTTTATCAACCTTCGTGATATAAATATTGTCCTCCTTATATATTTTGACAATATCATTATCACAACATAAACGAATAAAGTAGTGACTACTGATATGATATCAACACAAGATTAAAAAAGTATTTTAAAGAACAATTAAACAAAGTAAATCTTCCCATCATCATTTAACTTTAATGGGAGTATTGTCTACGCACAACTCTATTTATATAAAAATTCACATGAATTGAGATATGTGATCGACTATATCTTACGAAATAAATTAACCCTCTAAAAATATAGCCAAAATATATGTACATCCTTAAATTCATATCTTCTACAAATCTCATTTAGAATTTATTTCCGAACTCCTATGATCTGACAACAAAACATAATATTTATTTCGTTGATTTTCAACAAAACATATATAAAATGGCCCGTTAGGAGTTATACTCCTTGAATTTAAACTAGGGATGTCCATTAGGCCCTAAAGCCCTAAAAAGCCTTAAGGCCCGGCCCGGTCCAAGCCCTGCCCGGCCCGAACCTAAGGCCGAAAAAAGCCCGAGCCCGAACGTCCCGGGCCGGGCTAGGGCTTGAAATCCGAAGCCCGCTCGGCCCGAAAAGCCCGGCCCGATGCTAGGCCCCGAAAAGCCCGGCCCGATGCTAGGCCCGAAAAAGCCCGATCAAAAATAATAATTTTTAAATAAATATATTACTTTCAAATTTAAAGTATATGATATTTATATCATTTATATAACATCACAAGAACTTACAATGATATACAAACATTTTATATCTATTCTAAACGCATATAAAATTGTTTAAGTTCGTTACATTACAAGTAAATTCAAAATATAGACTATTCGTTGAACACATTATTTAAAACTATTGGCATAAAATTATTTATAATTAAATTAGGTTCAGTCAAATCCGGTCAAACCCTAAAGTCAAAGGGCCTAGAAAAGCCCGTGGGCCTTACGATTTTAATGAGGCCCGGCCCAATTTTTTTTAAATGGCCCGAATATTTAGGGCCGGGCCAGGCTCGGGCCTTACGATTTAGGGTTAGGGCCGGCCCGGCCCATTGGACATCCCTAATTTAAACTGCCACCTTGATTTTTAACTATTAGTTACTATTAATATTACTATATATTAATAATTTATTAATATTATTATCTAATAATGTTAGATTTAGATAACGATTCTATTATTAATACTTCCATATTATTCAAAGGGAAAATTATAAAAACATGTTCTATACTACCATATAATTTCAAATTGCATAGTTTAAGTTCACACAGTTAAACTAGCGACGTTAAATATAATTCTTTGACTCTGAACACATTACAAAATCATTCATATGATATTCAATATCAAATTGACAAATTCGAGAATTCTTAATGCATGTTTTCTAAAATCGTAAGCGAATACTCCTTAATATTAGTATCAATAATGACAAATTCGATAATTTTGTTTAATTCTCTAAATGAGACTCATATTTTGTTTGTCAGCGTGATATAAATATTGTACTCTTTCTATATTTTGACAATATTATTATCACAACATAGTTCTTCGACTCTGAACACATTCTATAATCTTTCATATAATATTCAATATCAGATTGACAAATTAGAGAATCCTTAATATTTGTTTTCTAAAATCGTAAGAGAATACTCCTTAATATTAGTATCGAGAATGATAAATTTGATAAGTTTTTTTAATTCTCTAAATGAGTCTCGTATTTTGATTATCAACCTTCTTGATATAAATATTGTCCTCTATTTTGGCAATATCATTATCAAAGCATAATCGAATAAAGTGGTCACAACATGTCAGCGGGCGATTGGTTTTAGTGGGTAAAGTTAGCGGAGGTTTTGAGCTTTGGATCCATAATCGGACACGGCGTGGAGTAGCTGACCATTGGACAAGATGGGGGTTTTCTTTGCGCATTACAAGAGTTGTTTGTTTCATTCATGGAGGTCTTATAGTGCATCAGGGTGATAATGAATTGGCTATGAGGATTTTGTTACGTCTTGTGGGCTTGTTGAATTCCGCATTCAACAAGCCATTCATCATCGCTTATTCGCTTGTAGCCTTGTAGTTGTCTTTACATTTAGTGCATATTCTGACTCCCAGGATTTGGAAATGTTGGCTGAATAAAGGTTTCCTTGTTCTTGACATGTTATTTTGTACATTGATCATCTAGAAGTTAGAATATACAAAAATTGAACTTGGGAAACAGAATAATCCTAATACTAACACAATTATACTACGTTTCTAAATGTTGCTGGAGTTGGTTTTTTAGTAGAATTGTTAATATTTGTTTCTCAAAATTATATAAGAGTAAAGCTTATTAGCAAAGTTGGGGATAGCAATAGAAAATATGGAGGATCAGAGTGGACAAGAAAAAAGGTCAGCTGTCCTGCTCATCGATCATCTCAGAGCCAGTGGCCAGGCGCCTCTGACTCGGTTCCGTTCCACACTGAGACTGGATGGAAGGATGGTTGAAAAGGTTTTCAGCTTGCCGTTTCATAAGTACACACTTCAAAACTCGTGCAACAACTTGCTTTGTTTTGTAAAACATGACGTGGCTGAGTGATAACGCACAATTGTATGAGTTAAAAGACCATCTAAACCCACTATTTTATGTTCCTTTCCTGTATCAAATGCGTCACTTTTGGTATTATTTGATTTTCAGGGAAAAAATTCAAAAGGTGCGCAAAAAACCCTAAAAGTAGCCGTTGGAATCCAAGCTTACGTCCCTGGAATTTCCCAGGCGCACGTCTAAGGATTTATCATAAAAGAAAGAGACGTGCGCTTGTAAAAAGGAAGGAACGTCCGCCTAGAGTACCAGAATTGGTCCGAGTGCTTTCCCTAAGCGTACGCCTACGCTTGAGGAAATGGAAGAAGCGTACGCTTGGATAAAGGAAGAGACGTACGCTTGGATGGCCCCGAAGCTGAATTTATGAACTTCCTCTAAAAATATAGCCAAAATATATGTACATCCTTAAATTCATATCTTCTACAAATCTCATTTAGAATTTATTTCCGAACTCCTATGATCTGACAACAAAACATACTATTTATTTCGTTGATTTTCAACAAAACATATATAAAATGGCCCGTTAGGAGTTATACTCCTTGAATTTAAACTGTCACCTTGATTTTTAACTATTAGTTACTATTAATATTACTATATATTAATAATTTATTAATATTATTATCTAATAATGTTAGATTTAGATAACGATTCTATTATTAATACTTCCATATTATTCAAAGGGAAAATTATAAAAACATGTTCTATACTACCATATAATTTCAAATTGCATAGTTTAAGTTCACACGGTTAAACTAGCGACATTAAATATAATTCTTCGACTCTGAACACATTACAAAATCTTTCATATGATATTCAATATCAAATTGACAAATTCGAGAATTCTTAATGCATGTTTTCTAAAATCGTAAGCGAATACTCCTTAATATTAGTATCGATAATGACAAATTCGATAATTTTGTTTAATTCTCTAAATGAGACTCATATTTTGTTTGTCAGCGTGATATAAATATTGTCCTCTTTCTATATTTTGACAATATTATTATCGCAACATAGTTCTTCGACTCTGAACACATTCTATAATCTTTCATATAATATTCAATATCAGATTGACAAATTAGAGAATCCTTAATATTTGTTTTCTAAAATCGTAAGAGAATACTCCTTAATATTAGTATCGAGAATGATAAATTTGATAAGTTTTTTTAATTCTCTAAATGAGTCTCGTATTTTGATTATCAACCTTCTTGATATAAATATTGTCCTCTATTTTGGCAATATCATTATCAAAGCATAATCGAATAAAGTGGTCACAACATGTCAGCGGGCGATTGGTTTTAGTGGGTAAAGTTAGCGGAGGTTTTGAGCTTTGGATCCATAATCGAACACGGCGTGGAGTGGCTGAGTGATAACGCACAATTGTATGAGTTAAAAGACCATCTAAACCCACTATTTTATGTTCCTTTCCTGTATCAAATGCGTCACTTTTGGTATTATTTGATTTTCAGGGAAAAAATTCAAAAGGTGCACAAAAAACCCTAAAAGTAGCCGTTGGAATCCAAGCTTACGTCCCTGGAATTTCCCAGGCGCACGTCTAAGGATTTATCATAAAAGGAAGAGACGTGCGCTTGTAAAAAGGAAGGAACGTCCGCTTAGAGTACCAGAATTGGTCCGAGAGCTTTCCCTAAGCGTACGCCTACGCTTGAGGAAATGGAAGAAGCGTACGCTTGGATAAAGGAAGAGACGTACGCTTGGATGGCCCCGAGGCTGAATTTATGAACTTCGAAGAACTCAATGGTTTTGGCTAATTTTAGCCAAAACGTTCCAGAATTCTAGGGCACGAAATCCAGAGCTTGGGGAGGCTATAAAAGGGGAGATAATCCAATTGAGACACCACCAGATTCCATACATTCATACACCTCTCTATCATTCCACAATCTCAATTTCATTCAAGGGATTTTCTCCAATCGGTGTGGCTGCTGGATTCTGAAGAGAAGACTGTCATCTCATTACTCAGTGACAATTTCTTAATTTAATCTCATTGCCTTGTTGTTTTCATGAATTATTACATTGTTGTTGCAATCATGAACTCGATGTGTAACTAAATCCATTTCGGTTTGGGATTTGATTATGACTAATGCATGAAGTATTTGATTGTGTTCTATCTTGTTAATTATTCCCTGTATGATATTGTTGATGAAATCTTGTGTACTTAGCGGTAACTTGATTGTCATCTTACTCACACTCTAATTGCATTTTATTAGTATAGCCTAGCGGTGTCTAATTGATGTAAGTAGAGTATTGTTATTGACCTAAATCTAGCGGTGGATAGTTGATCAGAACGTGAGTGGAATAATATATGTTTGTCTTTAGCGAGAAAACATTAGATAACATTCTTAGCGGAGTGTGATCTTAAGAACAAAGGTAGAATTGCATGATAGTATGAATTGTAGTTGTAGTTGAATCCCCGAACTGAGTTTTATTATATTGTAATCAACCACAAAATAGTCCAATTTCAATAGCTTGCAGTAGAGAACTTGAATACAACGTGCTTTCTCTTGGGTTCGACCCTTACTTGCTATATACTAACTTGTTAGGAATAATAAATTTAATTTAAGGCATCCAACAACTGAGAACCCAGCGTGTTTGGTGGACCTTGTTGCTAATAAAATCACCATGCTTCCTAAACCGAATCCTGCACTATGTAAGGCTTTCAACACCTATTCTCACATAGGGGAATATGATTACAAGTCTAAAGTGTATCAAACTGTGCGCATAGAGATGATACCAAACTCTAGCAATATGAGTAACCATTGTAGGTGTGCGGAGTTCAACTGCCAAAGGGACAGCTCATGGGAGTTTGCCTATAGAGGTCTCCCTTCAGGTTCCATTTATGGCAAGCCCGTGGCGGTACATGGCACCCTGTTCTGGGTTGATTTCCCACGAAACGATGCTGCGATGAGTAGCCAGCGTTGTGCCCAAGCATTTGATTTATGTAAAAACGAGTTTTTTAGAGTCCGCTTGCCATCTAAATTTAAAGTAGGTCACTTCGTGGAGCTGAACGGGAAGCTATGTGTTGTACACCTGTCATCTGATTCGTTTATCAATATTTTGGTCTCGCAAAATCTTGATGGTTCGTGGGAGAGTTTGTGTAGTATCAAGATGAAGGCGGTTCAATGAGAAAGGGATCGTCGGAGGACCAGAGTAATTGGCAACCTTTGGAACACTGGAAAGGTCTTGAAGTGCGGTTCCGGTGCATATTTCATGTATGAGGCTGCCACAGAGAAGCTCGAGCAAGTGTACTTGCCAATGGAAGTGGAAGAGACCAGAGTAATTGGCAGCCTTTGGAACACTGTAAAGGTCTTGAAGTGCGGTTCCAATGCATATTTCATGTATGAGGCTGCCACAGAGAAGCTCGGGCAAGTGTATTTGCCAATGGAAGCGGAAGAGACTCGAGAGCTTTGTTACAATGGTGATCAGCTTAATTGATGTAGGTTAATGTGCCTTGGAGTATTCAGAACTAAAATCATATGCTTCACAGTATTTAGAATTAATCTATTCAGAAAAGTTTTTTTACAAGTTTATGATTTTTTTTGAAGCTTATGAAAAGAAATTTGGATTCAAAAGTTTTTCAGCAACTGTTTTCCATTAATGCATGAAATAACTATAAAATTTGGGATAAAGTTCAACTGCTCAATAAGCAAGTACAAGTTTCGGTGAAACAAAACTTAAAAATGGGAGAGTAAAACTAGTTTCATCCATACCACAATCATAAAATATAAGCTTAGGCAGTAGCACCCTTTCCTTTCTTTTTCTGAAGCTTCTTAATGTAAAATTCTAATTCTCTGCCTTCTAGGATGTACCTAGTTTTGTAAAAGAAGATAAGAAACTACACACTGATACTAAACACTGGATATAACAGGAAAATAGAAACATACCCATCAGCGCGCCCATGCTGACCAGGGCGTGAAGCAATTGCAGCCAAGAGACGCCCTCCACTAAATTGCTCTTCAACATGTGGATCAATCTTACGCCCCTCCTGACGCTTTTCCAACTTCCTTAACACATGGGCACTCTTCTTAACCTCCTCAGAGGCGGCTTCAGCATCCTAAAGGAAAGAAAAGAAATAAAATAAGTAAAAAATCAGAGTAAAAGATCTTATTTAACATGGATTTATCAAACGACATGCCCAAGCATACAGGTATAGGAAAAATACTATTGATTCTAACTAAAACCAAAGTTAGCTACTAAAAGAGACTGCTTTTATGACATAAAAGAATAAAAAATAGCTTGTTAACAATATTTTGACATAATCAAATTGACTAGACTCTAGAGGACAAAACTAAATCTAATCACAAATTCAAACAATATTAGACACACCCAAATCAAAACTAAAATCATTTAGCATATGAACATACCTCTCCTTCCTTCTTAGCTCCAGCAGCAGATTTCTTCTTACGCCCAATCTCAACACCATAATGTGTAAGATACCATTGCTTAAAAGGTGCAGCATCAACCTGAACAATAGCACCTTTAACCAATGTCTGTGTACGCACCAACTCATTGTTGGAAGCATTGTACACAACATCGAGAATTCTAGTCTTCCTGGTAGTAGCCTCGCTTCCCCATGAGAAGTTACCAGTGTCCAACCTCAAAGCTCTCCATTTCACATTACCACCTCTAACTCTGATCCTCCTAACCGTCTTATTACTAGACAACTTAGTGTTTGCAGGCTGCCTTCCCAACTCATACCTTCACATCCAAATCATATTACTTCAGCTGACTAAATTAATATCTAAATTTAAGTTCTAATTACTAAATACAATACTAATACATCAAAAATAGATATTAGAATGCAAAATTTAGAATAAACATGCTAACAAAAGAAGAGATGATTAAAGAGCATACTTTCGCTTCTTCCTCCAGGCCTTCTTCTTGCCACCAGTGGCGCGGCGCTTGTGCATGGAATCACGAGAAATACCTGTTGACGCATGGAATTACATTTGGGGCTATCGATACGGAAAATTGAAATGCAAAGGATAGGAAGAATGAAGAGGTAGAGGGTTAAGCTTACCCATGTTTGCGGCGGCGGAGAAGCTTCACGATCTTCGGCGCTGATTCGTCAATGGATTCCTAGCCGATGGTGTAAACCCTAGTTATGATTTACAGGGGAGGATAGTATGGGCCGAGTTTGAGCCCGTCATGAGAACAGCCACAGGCCCACATTCTTAGGCTTGTTTTTGTAAGATTGTGTCTGCTACTCCTTTTTAGGGTTTAAATTTATTCTAATCCATTTCGACACCAACAAATTATCTGTTTCATGAGTTTGCTTCATAGCACTATTACAAAAATTACAAGTAATATTTTTTACAAAACCACCAAATGATGTATTTTCCAAAATCGTCAACTAGGCTAACCCGGCAAGAATAAGAGCGTCAAGCCTGTCTAGATGTGACGTTAGTTTTTATTATTCACAGAGGGGTTAGGCAAGACAGGTTTATCAGCCCTCACAACCTCAGCTTCATTTTGTGATGTGGAACTTACAACACCAAGTTTGTTTGCATCAGCTGCTTTGGGATCTTTCTCTTGAGTAACCTTACTTGATGAATCTTCTTTTTTCTGCCTGTTGATGACATTTTCTTTTTTGGCCTCGACTGCAACTACTTGTTGTATAACAGTTTCCAGTTTCTCCAGTCTCTCTTTCACCTCCAATATCTGTGCTTCAGGGCCTCTAAGTCTCTCTTCTGCTGCAACTCTAGCTAACTCTTTTGCTTTTGCTTCCTCTTCAGCTTTTCTTTTTAACTCCAACTCCTGTGACGCATTAACAAAATCATTAACACATGCCATCAAATTTGAAGTTGTCAACAAATTGATTACGTGAAAAAGGTAAACACAAACTAACAGCAACTTAAAAGCATTTTCAGTCAATATTACTGCTCAACAGGGTTCATTTGAGAAGACCATTTTGACCCTCAAAGATTCTTTCAACAAAGAATTTAGCTTATTCAGGGTTCCTAATTCATATGGAGTAATAACATTCAAATGTCAAAGTAGAGTATACAAATTATTCAAAAACAAGCCTTCTCTTCATACAGTTAATTATTTGAGTCTACCAAAGTAATAACATATTTGAATACAGCGAGAAACGTACTAGAAAGCTCAGCACTCATCATGTGAGAGAAAGGCATATTACCGCTTCCATTTTTCTCATTTCGCGCCGAGAATACATAGCCACTAAATATACAGCTGTCACGAAAAAACATAGATTAGATGAAATATCTACGATAAGTCATCACTGATCATAAACAATCTTGAATAAGTAGTTAAGTGTATTATAAGAAAACTAAATACCAAGCGATGGCAGGCAGCAAAAAAAGAGTTGGACCAAATGGAAATCAAGCCTGACCAAAAAAGGGGAAAAGGTAAACATATATCCCAAAAAATCAGAGACATTTGGACTTACGTTTCAGTTAATGCTTGAAAGAACTCACACGTTACGTTTCAGTGAAATGTCACTGCCACAGGAATTAAAAAATATTATAGTTCACAAAGCCTCACTAAGGAAAACTAAGTCAAACAAAAGTGCCAGTACATTACAGAGGACCTGTCACTTACCTGTAACGAATATGAGTCTCCAATATATAAGCTCAGTTTTGGGTAGGTAAATAATGTAAACTTATTAGACTGCGCTTACAAAACTTAAGGTTCAACTCATTAGCTCCATAAGATTTTAAACTTGTAGAAGCATTCAGTACTAAAGTAGGTGTATTTATAGACTATAATACTGCTTCGTTGGTTATGTTAGACGCCAAAAGGTACTAAAATTTCTCTAACAAAAATGAATGCATGTTTGCACTCCAGCTAAAAATCATAAACGAGATAAAGGCATCTAATTTCGCTATCAGTAATCAAATTCTGACCATCTATAACATGCAAGAACAACTATGCTTGGGACATTCGTGATTTGGTATATTGTTGAACTTGAAAGCAGCTAAAAGATTTACCCAAATTTCTTCCTTTTTGGCGGTACAGTAAGCAACATCTTAGTTGCAGTCATAAAATCAAGGTTTTCCAGCTGCTTATACGCTTCCCATCTTTTCGCTGCTTCTTCCATTTCCTCCTTGCTCTTTCCATTGGCGCCACTACACAAAGCTCTGGATTGCTTAAATTGAACCTGTAGTGGTCTCACAATCCTTAACCAACACTCCTTATACTGAATCAACCGACGCATAATACTCCGAAATACTTGTTGCAGCTTATGCACCGGTGAAACCGCTATTCATTCAACAATTTCCATCAGATGAAGAATACATGTGTAGCGAAATTGATAGGTTAGGATAAGAGGCGGAGAACGATTGGCACAAATTTACCTGATGATGACCAGCCGTACAAAGTTTGGCCTGACGGCGACCCTCTACTCTACTTGGTCCGTCGTCGGCGGAGGGTTTAGTTAGGGTTGATTATTTGCATCTACGAAAATATGACGATTTTACCCTTCTTCGGATCGATATGCGAACTGGGTGATTTCACTATAGAAGATGCTTGCGGTTGGAGATCGTTATAAATTTGAGAGCTTGTTGTTTACAAGGTAGTCAAAGAGTAGAAAAGGATACTCATAGAGTAGAAAATAAAAATACCAATACTTAGATTTATAATGCTTGAAAATGTAACTGTATCAGATGTCTAATTTGAAAATGGGAGAAAACAAACAGGTAAATAGCCAATGGCAAGAACTTCAGACTTAAGCCTTGACTCGTCCATAGAACTTTTGCTTTTCCTGGGTAGTCTGGAAGCGACCATGGCCGAACTTGGAAGAGGTGTCGATAAACTTGAGTTTGATCTCTTCGAGTGCCAAACGGGAGGTCTGTTTGAGAAGGGATTGACGAAGGGTCACCACTCTCTTCTTGGGTCCAACACAGCATCCCTTGATCATAATGTAATCTTCTTTTACAATACCGTAGTGGGGGAATCCTCCCATTGGAGTGATGTCCTTCTCAGTTCTGAATTATCAAACAAATACTCAGTAAACTAATATGTTCTAGACATCATATTTAGAGAATTGAAGAATATAGTGTGGCGATTATTACCTGTCATACTCAGTGTCGGCTGTGTGGCTCTCCTGGGCTGACTTTCCAAGCTTGTAAATCTTCTTGTTCATTTCAGTACGGTGATGGTAACCATTTTGACCAGCTCTGGCAACTGTGTAGGAAACCCTAGCAGGATGCCATGCTCCAATACAAGCCACCTTACGCAGACCCCTGTGAGTCTTACGAGGTAAACGAGTCACACCCCAACGGGTGACCACACCTTCATAACCCTTACCCTTGGTGACACCAATAATGTCAACCATTTCATCCTTCTGGAAGACAGCATCAATTGGAATCTGTTTCTCAAAGAAACTGTACGCAAAGTCGACCTTTTGGGGAATAGTTCCACCATTGATCTGGATTTCCATGAGGTGAGCTTTCTTTTGCTTCAAACCCTTCATTTTCCTGATCTGAAAAATAAAAAATATCATCATTTATTAGAAAACATTCAAAACCACCTGTTCTCAATGAATGTAGTGGACTGTGGCCTATGTATTTTACCTGGGTGTGGGCCAACACTCGAACAACAGTAGCGTACTTCTTGATTTTGTCTAGTTGAGCCTGGACACTCTTCTTCCCCTCATCAGATTCAAATTGCTTGGCATACTTGGTGAAAGCCTTCTTCTTGGATTTGACCCAGTTCTTGTAGAACCTACGCTTAACCTCCTCACTTAGATGCTGAGCCCAGACAGTGTTCAATGATCGCAGACCTCGAGGAGTCTTGACGTATCCCACAACTCCAACAACAACCATGGGTGGAGTCTCAATGATAGTGACAGCTTCACAAGTCTCCTTCTTGTGCAGTTCTACACACACGATTCAATGTTTAACATAACAGCAATATTTATATAAGCTCAATCAAAAAATTGTATAACCGTTACATAAAAGAAATAATATGTACTTACTGGATCCTGGCTTCTCGACATCTCTGACAATGTGAGTCATACCAGCCTTGTATCCCAAAAAGGCGGTAAATTTGGGTTCCTTGGTTTGGTCATCCTTGGGGAAGGCCTTCACTGTACAATAATAATTACCGATAAGTCAGTATTTCCATCGAATTTGTCACCTTGCAGATTTATAAAGAAAACTAAATGTTTAAATTTAATACTGAAAGTGTCTAAAAAGTGTTTAATCGAACAAATACTGCAATAACCATAACATTCCGCACTATGAGTTCAAGCAAACTTCAGCTACAACATAATTTTCCGGAGACATTATGTCACAAAAATGTTCTAATTGTAAACGATCAGTCAAGTCCATAAGAATCATTCATATTTAAAAGCACAAATCACAACCTTCTAATATTAAAAGTGATCAAATTACACAATGAAGCATTCATATAAAACAGGTTTACAGTTACTGACCCTTGCCCCTCATGCGGGACGCTCTTTTCCTTGGAAGAAATCCAAGAGAACCGTGACGCGGGTGCTCAAACTTCCTGTGCGACATCCTACACCCAAAACACACGCTAACAAATCTCAATCAGCACAACATTAATACAATACAATGAGATGCATCAAAACGAGTAGAGACTCAAAAAGAGAGATACCTGAGAGATAGATGTGTGAAGCTGCTTCAAAATGATGGCTTGAGATGATAAATACTATACTCTGATAAAACCCTAGAGAGATACAAAATTCGATGTTCGTATTGGGCCGTGTATTGTCGGCCCATTTAGCCAATTAGGTCAGGACTTTGTCTCATGTTACTGTATATAATACAAGAGCCGCTCTGCTGCTTGACAATGAATCTGGGTTTAGTGAGGCTGTAAATTGTCGTTTGATTGGTTGATATTTTTTTGGATGTTAGGGTTTGGTGATTTTGATGTTATGGTAGGAAGAAAGCGTGATGAAACTCATTGTGCTGAAGGCAGCATCGAACTATCGGTGCTATGAGCTTAAGCAATCCACACGAGATTTCTGACTTTCTTTCCTGCATCCTTCTTTTTCTCTTGTTTTTCTGATTTGGTGCTTGGTTCATTTTTTGATTGTAAAAATTTATGTTCTGATTGTTGAATTTGATATTGGTTGGATCCATTGTTTCTTAAATGTCCAATCTTTAATCAAAATCATCATTCTAATAAAGTATTGTAGCAATTGAATCATTTATCCTTGTTAACAAGCCAAACATGAATCTAAGGTAAAACATATTCAATACTCAAAGTAATTGATGAATTGTTATTAGGTATTACCACATTGTAATTAGGGAAGAATTCTGGTTGGAGTGGAAGCTCAGATCTCAAATGGATTTTGTAGAGGACATGGAAGCTACGCCTCTTTGAGCAGTGAGTGCCAGTAGCAGCCATATGAGAATTGAGGTGAAACACCTCTTTAAACTTACTGAGATGATGTCCAAAGTCACCTTGCAGCAGGGATAATCTCATTGAGTTGATACAGTTTCAAATGGAGTCTGAAAATAAGGCATACCTTCCAGGCCATGGCTTTTGAAACTGCAACAAGCATATGACCACTAGGTAATAGACCATTATGTCATATGATGGCGGAGGAAGTTGAAACTTATTATATTAAGTGCACTCAAAAATGGATGTTGATCTTTGAAGATGTTGGTTTTTGGCTTAAAGTAACATTCTTGGTTTAAAGCAGCAAACAGGATTAATTCATATAATGCATGGATACCTTAACAAAATGTTGATCTAGGAAGATTTTGGTTGTTGGTTCCATTCGCTGTGGTATCCAAAATTATCTTGGCCCGCAAAAGTCTTCATTGTATAATTATGAGTGTTTTACGGTAAATTACTCTTAGTATTAACAAGAGTTGTTTCCAAAACAAACACCTATGGGTTTTTCATCATTGTATATCATACAACATCGTCATCAAATACAATTAACCTTGAGCAACCTTTGTTCAGACAAGACTTTATATTGCACAGCTCCATGAACAGCACTTGTTTGAACACTTCAGTATTGAGATATTCACTTTCTGTGAAAAATCCCTATTGTATAAACACAGCAAGTCAAATGGGCACTTGGGATTCTTCATACCCACTAGTTAAACCCTACCATTCCCAAGAGTGTACTCTGCGAAGAGGTCGAGGGGGTTTTCGGTTCTCAACAACGGGTATGATATTTTCCATAAGCTGCAAAAGAGCGGACACATCAGAAAGTGATATAACACGGCCAACATTGATGTTCACAATATTATGCACGCAAGAGATCAGTTAACACCCATTATTGATGAGTCACATTTATAGTGATGTGGCAGACAATCTAGCATTAAGAAGCTTATGAGTTTGAAATAAGAATGTGTACATTAGCTCAATCTATTCCCATATCAATCAATATCAGTCCGTATTTGTCTAATTAATGACGTTCAGAGTATGGTGACAACCAACCGAACACATTATTAAAAAAGTCAAAGCGTTACATGCCAGTCTTTAAAGTAACAGACTAAGGAAAAGAGACTTCAGCGTCAAATCACTTAATTTCCATCGACCATATATTTTGGAAAAGCATCTATAATTCATATTTCATATGGTAAAAATTACACTCTAAAAATAATGGGAATCTCGGCAATGTAACATCATAGCACTGTCAAGATTGTATTAGAATGATATACTACAAAGCATGAAATAATAAAAACTAATAGTTTGTGCAATAATATTACAGCTCTGCAAATTAAAGGAATATTTCAATGGAAAATTTGATGCTTACCAACTTAAGTCGTTCCTTGGTCTGAGCTGCCTACAAAGAAAAATGTAAGGGCAGATTAAGCATCAACGGAGCAAAGAATGACGGCTGGCACTATCTATATAGAAAGTAAAAAATAGAGACAATAATCAAGATGAAGGCAGACTTGCTAATCACGTCGGAAGCGATAATGTTAAGCATTTTATGGCTTAGTAATTTGTACCAGTACCCAATTAGACTAAATTTAACACAAAGGCAGACCTGAGTGCATGCAATAATCTCAGGTCAGGTACTTAGCAGAGCACAATGCTACATGAAGAAAAATATTTAATCTATAAGTCCAAGAAATATGAAGCTGAAACGATAGCTACAAGAAAGTTAAAGAAGAGGAGAATCTCAAAAAGCACTCAACAACTTCACATATTCCAAATGCATGGAGTTAGAAAAGGAAAGGGATATGGACAAGAGATCCAGCATCCCATATGATTGTGGACTAACTAAACCTTGAAAGATTCTTCTTTCTAATAAAGTTCTCTACTGTAACTGATAAAAATAATTATTAAAGAAACAGGCACGCTGACCAATTATAAATAGGCGAGGAAAATAAGTATGATTTAAAAGAGCAAGATATTTACTGTTTAGTCAAAATTTGATAATTCAAATACAATGAGTGAAACACCCTTTAATGAACTTGATCCTTTTCTTTAGAAAATGCAGTTTTAGTCACTTATGTACCTCTATGGCTGATATCTTTTCCTAGAAAACCATGATATGGAAGCTTGGTAACTGTTTAAGAATCTCAATATACTAGCTATAAAACTGTTATTACTACAATATATTTTTTAAATACAATAATCTAGCAATATAGATAAGTTTTGATAAGATATGAAACTTGCATCATAAAACATGTTACTTTCATCTAACTGTGGTCTCTAAACACACAATTTCATATTAACAGCCACAAAAATTGTTATAACTATTAATTTTGCAGTAGTACCTTCTCTTTCAAAAGCTGTTCATTCTCCTCCTCAAGTTTTGAAGCTAACAATTCCAATTTAACTTGATGTTCCTGCAAAGAAAATATATTTGCATCACATCATTGACATACTTAACTAGCAAAACAACACAACAGAGATGGAAACAAATCAGATTTAATCATAAATTGATTGGCTGGATCCCGGACTAGATATAGTACACAAACTATACATGACAAAAAAGTCAGGTATAAATTGAAAGGTTTACTTGAACTTACTACGAACAAATCAGAGAAATAAAACAGAAGTCATATTACCTGCTTACGCTCTCTGGACCGCGCAGCAGACTCTCGATTCTTAATCATTCTTCGCTGCCTCTTTTGTGCAGTCTTATCCAAGTTGTCAAAAACACCTGATTCTCTCCTCTTGTCTCTACCTATTACACCACCAGCATCACTACCTAACCTTAACAACATCCCTGAACTATAATTAGAACCTCCACTGCTCGGAAAAGGACTCAATGGAACACTATCAAAAGAAAACAATCTACTACCACTCCTCATCCCAACACCAGCAGACACTGATCCAGACAATGGAACCCTCACTTTCACATCCTCCTCAAAATCAACCTCCTCTTTATCCACAGCTCCAGCCCTAACTAGAAAATCCTCCAATGTCATCATATCATCAGGTACTTCAACTTTACACACCTTCCTTTCCTTTTCCTCTCCTCCACCAGCCACAATCCCCTTCCACACATCCTCCACTGTCCTCCTCATGTGAACCCCCGTCGCTTGAGATTTCGTCGGATTATTGTTCAAATTGATAGCGGCGCGATCGGTATTTGTGGTGGTGGAAGACGCCGGTATCAACGCCGATGATGCCATGTAACATTGCCCAGGTTGAATTTGCTGATGGTTTTTTTCTAGGGTTTCGGATTTAGGTTGTGGTATGCGCGTGTCTGTTGGATATTGGTAGAGTTAACTAAACCATGTGTTAGGTAAAGTCTAATTAATTAAAAACGAAAGTAATATTTTAATTAGGAAAATGCTGACAACTCATGGCTTCCAATTTGTAGCGAATACAAAATGACATGTTTGTACTTATTTGATAGGGTTTTTTAGCGAAAACCACCCGCCCAATAGGGCAATTTGAGACAAACCACCCCTCCAACTTTTTTTTTAAAATAATCACCCCTTAATTACAAGTCTACTCAATCGTGACACCCCTTGCACTGTTCCGGCGTTGACTCCCGTTAAACCCGCCGTTGACTCATCTGACTTTTAATTAAATGTCAAATAAATTTTAATTTAATTAATTACTAATTTAGTTAATAAATATTTAACTAATTAAAAATTATTTTAAAACATTATAAATATGACCGATTGAACATTAAAATGTCACCATATATATAAAATGAAATATAGTATAAAATATAACGTTAATCTGATTTTAAAATTAATTTAATGGTAAAATTTGATAGAAATAATTTAACATCAATCAAATTTAAGAGTAATCATAATTATATGTGAATAAAAAGATAAATTATAATGTTACTAAAAATATTACTATATAAAAATTAACTAAACTAAACAAAAAATATTTATATAAAATATAAATAATTTTTAATAAGTTAAATATTTATTAATTAAATTAGTAATTAATTAATTAATTAAATTAATATTCATTAGACATTTAATTAAAATTCCGACTAGTCAACGACCTGTTTAACGGGAGTCAACGCCGGAACAGTGCAAGGGGTGTCACGATTGAGTAGACTTGCAATTAAGGGGCGGTTATTTTTTAAAAAAAGTTAGAGGGGTGGTTTGTCTTAAATTGCCCTATTGGGCGGGTGATTTTCGCTAAAAAATCCTATTTGAAATTATGTTGTTACAAATCAAAAGACATGTCTGTAGGGGCCAAAACAACTTGTTCCACAAACATTAAATCCAAATGCCTAGCACTAAACCACCTGTTCTTGTGTGCCAACTAGTTACAAGGTGTAAATTCAATTACAAAGAGACTTGGAAACAAGCAACCCTTTACAATCTTAAACAATCGGGAGCTCACTAGCCCTAGCATGATTACTATGTAGAATCAAATATACCAACACTGAATCCATAAACAATGGTGCATCATGGGGACTGCATCCTTCCCCTTGATCATTGCAGCTGAGATGGTGTCCATTCCTTCAACGCTGGAAGAAAATACTTCACGTGTAAGAAATGCATGATTATACAACCGGTCTATCGGGTTGGATGACTTCTGATGTCGGGGTTTGAGGTGAGTGTGTGTGGCTCAATGTCCCAGCTTCCGCTTCTCTTTCCCATACTTGAGTGACGGGTCTCTGCACGAGTTGTTGGTGCCTGATGTTCTAAATTAGCTACACCGACAGGGTCAACCTCAGAGTTCTGGCAGGGACCATTACTGCCACGACTTATAATATCTTCATCAATTACATCAATATTACGCCGTTGAGATATCTTCAGAAGATCGTCACCAATCTCTAAGTCTCCTTCCACTTTTGGTCGCCGGTCAGAACCAGTTTCCACTTCAAGTGTTGTATGCAGGACAGGAGGCCTTGATGTTTCCTCTTGGATAAAAGCACGAAAATTGTTCTTTGAAGGTTTGATCTCTGTGCAAAATACTTCTAGAAAGTTGTTTAGGCACCCCGTGTCGTAAACATTTGTCCTGCTGTCGGCTTTGTACCGAAAATTTTCATAGGTAGTCTGCAAATACAATCAATAGTCAGCATTAGCTGCAGCTAAGTTGTATACAAGAGCAACGTCAGAAGCAAAAGAAGTAATTTACTATCAATTTGGCAATGTTTAATTTAAATGGATGAAAGCAAGATAACAAAAGCTGGTTTAAAACAATCAATGTTGAAAGCATGAGGAAGCCTCGGAGCAAACCAACTATTGATATAATCAGGGTCCAGGGATCACCTATAATAATCCCACCAGTAAATAGAGATTGCTATAAATAAGATAGGTTTGAAAGAAATCTTTTATTTCCATGAATGACCTAGAATGTGACCTTGCACATCCACACTGCATTGTGGATATACCCTAGCGCGTTGATTTTTAGTTATTTGAATCAACATCCGAGGTGCAGAAATAAGGCCGTTTTGAATGCGAAGCCACTTAAATGAGACCAATATATTATAATCATCTCAATTGTCTGATCAATAGTTTTTCTAATTCAGCTTTGCCCTATTGCCGACTATTCTTGTTTTCCTAAGCTAAATGCTGGGTACGCCAATATACCAATTAAAATTGAAGTAGATTTACTTTTGAACTTAGAATGCACAGCAATAAACTGAATTACTAATAGAGTTTGTATGGGAACTACTAACTAATACTGAACTCATGGTGGGAAGAGATGTTTTATACTGCAACTTATGAAGATTGAAATGCATAAATACTAGTAAAATTTCTAATATCACGTGTATTGAAGGTTTACTAACCTGATTCCTACTAATGAGATACAAATGGAAGCCAGTGAGCCCACCAACAAACCACAAAGCAATAAAACTATAACCCATCAAGACCACTGATGCAGGAGACTCTTTCATTGCTCTCCACACAGTGCTTTGATACTGATCCATTAAAACCTTAATGTAGAATGCAGAGAAGCTGAACACATAGATACACAACAGTGTTGCAGACGAGACAAACATAAAAAAATACCGATAGTTCCGCTGCATGCAGAGGATGTCAGTTAATATAGGATAATAGAAAAAATGTGCAAAAAGAGCAGCTGAAAAAAATCAATATCAAACAACTTACCAATCCAATGCACTGGCCTACCCACGGGCAATGGTGATCAAAACGCTCAATACAGTTATTACATATGGAGCAATGTGAGCAACGAGGAGGCCGATACAGCATGCATGTGTCACAGTACTTCACCTTAACTGGAATGCCATTTACCATCACTTCTTTTGATCGAGCAAATTGCAGGCTTGGTGTTTGTCTACCACTAGGGTCATTAGATACCCCTGTGTCATAGCGGAATTCTTCTTCTGGTGGATGCGAATTGCGAGGAATAATACCAGGGTCACGAGCAGAAGTACAAAACAGAAGCAACAACACCTACCAATATGCGAATTCGTGAAGGATTCATAATTAACATAGTATGAGAATTTGGACGCGACAATAAAAAGCAACTATTTTCCGTGAACCAGAACGTAGCAACTAAAGAGATGCATTTGCGTGCTACAGTAAATACACTATTATATAAACTTGTAGATATAAACAAAGATCTATAGATAAGAAAGACAACATTTATGACAAGCATTTCTGGACTCCAAATCACCAAAATAGCACATGTATTTTCACATGCAGAAATAATACAATCATCATATATAAGTTTTCAAGTAACCTATAGAGATGAATTCACCACTGGGACAAACTTGATTCCTTTAACTGGTTTAAATCCAATTCCATATTCTATTGAAGAGCAAAAAGTATAATTGACTATGCTACTCAAATATAGAACCCTCGTATAATTTATGGACCGTGCTGCACAAGTATAATATAACCCATCAGATATTAACTGAACTTTACACCAATATCAATGTTGAGGTTTTAGCAAAAAGCAGCTATTGGCTTGACATCAGTGACACAAACAAAGACAATTCTGATGACATTAAAGAATCAATAACAAGTACTCGTCATATGCTTGATTACTAAACATAGAAATAAAGGTAAGAGATTACTCACATATACAGTAAACAAGATAACTACCACTAGAACAGCATATCCCGCATTATATGATGTAAAGTGATGCCGCAGATGCCTTGCAACGAAGATACAAAAAGTAATAACAGGAACTGTGATAAGCAGCAAAGTTCCGAGCAGTGACTTGGCATCCGGCCCAAAGATCAAATGCCCACCAAAAACAAATATCTGCAAAACATATCTGGTCAGCAATGAGGCCAGGATCAAATAACTATCTACATTTTCAGAATACTAAATGCAACTTATTTAATGAACTGCAATGGCATAAAACATGGAATAATTAAAAAGTACATTATTCCCAGGCCAAGCTTGGTAGAGGCGCTTCGCCATGTGAAAAGGGGGCTTACAGAGAATAACAAGCTGGTAGTTGTAAGTTACAACAACTTGTAACAAACTAGTTACAGTAGCATGGATGACGATATGGTGTTCATTTATCTGAGCTGTGATAAATTAGGGTTTTGAATGAAGTATGATAATTCGAATTGAGGATTCTGAGCAGATAAAGGACGGAACTTTGAATCGGATTAATGGTTTTGAAAATTGGGGATTAGGGTTTGGGGTTGGGTAGTGGAGAGAGTCTGAATCTGAATGAAAATGAATTACGAATTGCATCTCCGAAGCCAACATCACCAAGCCTCTGCTTTTTCTTTCTCTTCAGTTATTTTTATATACATTTATTGCGTCATTATTATGCTTTTTCTTATTTATGGTTTAGTGTTCTATAAAGTGGACCATAAAAACTTGAGGATGTATTGACTTGGTATTCATTCAAGCTCTGAAAATGCATTTAGCCTAAGAGAAGATGATGACGTGGATGTCTTCTGCAGTAAACAAATGATCCATTTTGATGTATACAATCATCACAATTCACAACAAAGCGAAAAATTGCATGGTGAAAAGTAATATAAAGGAAGAGTTTGGAGCATGAGTTTCCTTGCATCAGTCTTCTACAGTGTAGTAACTTGAAGGCTTCCTGATTTCGTCGAATTTTCTGAATTCTCTAGTGGAAGCAGACCGTTGGACCTGATCCAACCCGTGCCAGTTGGGAACTTCCTTAATGTTGTTGATTCTTGGGTTCATGGCGGGCATTGGAGGTTGTATGCCCCTGAAAGTATCTCTTGCAAGTGGCATATTGTTTGGAGTTTTTATCGGTGAGCTATGCGTTGAGTTACTTTGTTCAGCATTTGGCTCGTCTGATACGCCGTGCACCTTTATTTGAGTCTTAATCTCTTTTGGAACCTGATTTTTTTTTGAAATGCAGATGAAACTTTTTTCAGGCTTACATTGAAATGTAAAAATGGTTGCAAACTAACCTCTGTACTGGATACAGCGTCATATTTTTCATTTGAAAGTCCAGAATCAGACTTCGGGGGTTCCGTATCCATATCCTTCTTTTTGCGTTCACGTAGTGTTCTGGACCGGTGCCTCAGTTTCCTGTTCCTGATATATGAAGGAGAGTTTAAGTTTGCTAAAGTAGACTTATACTCAACTAAAATATTTTAGAGAAATTTTGTGAATTTAGCATCTGAAAATGTGAAGTTTAGCATTATAAGAAAAATTATTGTGTACCTTCTTCGTTCATTGGCTTTACTTTGCTCATCGTCCTCTGCAAAAATTACAGGTAGGCCAGATAGGTCGCATGCATATGGTTGAGTAACAAAGAACTGCTGGCAAAAAATACAAAATGCAATAAGCACTGTGATTTTATGGCTGTCTATACAGTTCAAATGTAATAAGTAGCAAGTAAAATCATATGTTAAGGCTGACTCATACTTTGTTTTGAAGAGCAGAAGCTGCAGTGCCACGGCGCACAGGATCTAACGCAAGAAGAATACTCAGAAGATGAAGTGCTGATTCAGGTAAATCTCGGAAAGTGTTTAACAGGTTAGGTTTGTATACATGCGGAGGTCGAAATTTCGATGTCAACTTCATCCTTTTCCAGTACTCATCTGAAGGTGTTCCACATAGCTTGAAAATCTTATGAATTTGCTCAATCTGTACCCATTTGAAAATCAGCTTTCAGATATATATTACAAATACAATGGTTTTTAGAAATTAAGCCATGTGACCAAACTCTTGTTTTTTTAGTAAAATTTTAAAAAGTTTAAAACGAAGTAGGAAAGATATACCTCGGTTCTAGCAGGCATAATTGGCGTTCCTTCGAACATTTCAGCCATCAGGCAACCTGCGCTCCAAAGATCAATGCCAACACCATATTCAGTCGCACCTAGTAATAATTCAGGAGCTCTATACCAGAGTGTCACGACTCGACTCGTGAGATTTTGCTTCTTATGTGGGTCAAAATAGTTTGCTAGTCCAAAATCTGCAATCTTCAGTGCACCATTTCTATCTATCAAAAGATTAGACCCCTTGATGTCTCTATGCAGAATACCCTTTTCATGACAGTATTGCAAACCTGACAGCAGTTGTTGCATATAACTTTTAACCTGTAACAAAAAATTTAATTAACACCAAACACAAGTGATCAAATTACTCTTAAATTTAAACGAGAAAAAGAAAATGCATAACCTGTGGTTCAGTGAGTTTAGTGTCTGGACGAGAAATTATGTGAGCCAAATCTGTTTGCATGAAATCAAAAACCAGATACAAACTGTAGTTCATTCTAGACGTGGCCAGTCCTTCGAGCTTCACTATATTTGGGTGATCCAGCTTCTGTAGTATCATGATCTCTCTGGCCATGAATTTAACAGCCTCTGGCTCTGATGTATCAAAATGAACTTTCTTCAATGCAACCACTTTTCCATTTTCTTTATCTCTAGCTTTGTACACATTACTATAAGTCCCTGAAGCTATCTGCAAACATCAATTTACTAATCAATATTTGTTATTACTTATTTATATTTTATGTTAAAAATGATCAAATTTGAAGACAACAGATTACAATTCTGACCTTGCTGATCATATCAAAGGACTCGGCGCTCTTGGGAACCAATCCGGTTAGGACCTGAGAAGGAATATTATCAGTGAGCCATTTTGGCCATCCACCCGCAACCTCAACATCCTCATCTCGATTGACCTTCATTTCAGTATCTTCAAAAACTTCTTTTAAACTTTTATCACTAGCAAACCTGGACTCTCCAGTACTTTTCTGCCCCTCCATTTTAACATCACTAACCCGATCATTACTACTCCCCTGACCCGTCAATATTTCATTCCTACCTATATATCCAGTTTCCAGCTTCAACCTCTCCAGCTCACTGGACGTTGAGTTCATTGACGACTTAGCCTGCACACATCCCATTTATCAAAACCAAAATGTGTTTGAACTTCAGTTTTATTAGTGTTCCTTGGCGCACATTGAAGTAACACCGGGTGACTGGAGAGGGAAAGGACATTTGGATGAAGGAGAGAAAGGGAGAAGAGAGGTTCGAGAATATGAACTAGGCCGTCTTCAGCCGGCCATTTTTGGACTAATGCAGCTAAGCAGTATATTCCTCTGATGCCTTTCTATATGATATTTTGACGTAGTCTTTGCTATTATCGAGCATTGAAAAGTCCTTGTTTCAAAATTTGCAGATTGCTCTGTAGACTCTTAACAAGATAACACTCCCACCATAAAAGAAACAAAGCATCTCCAGATTATGTTTCTTTTCACTAAATTTGAACGTCATCTTCTGCTAGCATAAAAACCAATGCTGAGTGACTATTGTCATTATTTTCAGTTTTCCGTTAAACAGAGATGTTCTACTGCAATTAACCCAGCAAAAAATTCAAGCAGGAAAGAAGTCTGAAGTCAAGTCACCCAAAAAAGGAATTAAAATCACTCATTTGTCAACTACATTATTAACGGTGTGCGTCATTTACTCATTTTGTAGTGGTTAATCACTTAACGATTATGCTAAACATGCAAGGTTAAGACAGAAAGCATCAATGGTTACCTCACTGTAGAGTGGCTCAGAGACTCAGGCTCCATTACCTGTGCTTATTTAGCTGCTCCTGAAAGCACTTGGGGAAACCACCCAGTCTTCAGTTGTATGTTCATTTTCTACAAGAAGAGTAGAATTAGTACTGAATTTATGGCTCATGTGACTTGTACTTATTTGCAAATAAGAAAGAGAAATATCAATTTTCCCAATAATATCTAATGATGCCAAAAGATGGACATAAGCAGGAAACAACATTTACAAGCTTTTGTAGGAAACAACATTCCACAGGTATGCATTGTAGGATCCACTATATGGCTGTATATCAAAAACAACAAGGCGAGACAATTTCATTTGGCCTGCTAAATGAACAATGGCACACCCGTCAATACATTTGATAGCTCATTTTTGACAGAAAGGACCACCTATCATTTACAGGTGCAAAATACATGTAGTTTCATAAACCAAATCAAACTTTTGGACATCAGAATTTGAAATTTGGAAAGGAAAGAGCACAAAAGGCTGACAAAGGTGAAAAACCGTGCAAAACTGATAGCGCTGTAGATGCCAATCTCTGACTTGAATGAGCACCGATCTTAAATGGCTTCTTAGTAAAATAATTTCCAAATGTAGCATGTTCAGCACTGGCAACATTCACTCCAATATGAAGTTCATGTATGAATGGGCAAGTAAATCATTCTACATTATCCTACACAAACAAGTCCTTAAGTTCCCATAGTCGAGCTCATCATCTGATCCGCCAACTTCACTGCAAATTCCGTAAATGTATTGTGAGGGAAAATTTGGAGAATAAGATGAAGTATGCAGTAAAACGCTTTGCCATTAATTAAATGTAAAATCAACCCACAGATACATAAAGACAGTGGCTAGTGATAGTTGCAGTATGCATAGTTCATCGAGGATATTTGCGGATTTCGTAGCTAATACACTTATTTAAATTTATTATCAGAACATAATTAGTATATATCAATGAGCAAGTCTAGTGGTGCAGCTGAAGCTTAAACTCTAGGTCGGAACATGCTGAAGCACATTTCTAAAAATTGAAAAAAATATCAATATAATACTAATATTCTAATGATTTTCATACATTGATGTAGTTGAAAATTGTTGACCAAACACCCTTCCACCTACTAGCTGCTTAATACACATATACTTAATCCTTGAACGTGAGTTGTATTAGTACTATTAGTAGCCTAAATCTATTAAAACTTGATGAAACCTTAACAAGTGCGCTGAAATATTTCTAACTCAAAACATAAAAATCTAACTCTATCCGTAGCCTAGAAATGAAGTAGTTTGAAATTCAAAAAGCCACACTTTGATGATATACCTTGGCTCAAATTCCCTTATTTCAACAAGCTCCCTTCCACAGACATCCGACCATTGAATGCTTCTCCGGCCAGTCTGACAAGCATCATCTGGTGTATTTTCAAACAGCTCTTCGCTTTCAACATTATTCTCACGTTTAGGAATACTTTTTGAGGGCTTTCTCAGACTGCTCCTGAGACCAGACTTGCTAGAGTCATTTACTTCTTCCATAATTTCATCTTTGCCATTCATGGAAACATGTGGTACTGTCCCAGTTTCCTGCTTCCATTTAGCGCCAACTTTTAGATGTGAAGATGAGTCAAGCGCTGTAGATGAACGACGAAAGCAAACAAAGGAGCCACAACCGCAGGTTACACAGTGTTTTGGGGATGCCAGCTGGAGATCAGGTTCGCAATCTTTGTCTACCAAATGATGATTCCAGGGCAATGCTCTCACGGGCTTGTCTTTATCCTCTTTTTTGGGGGCCAAGAGTAGAACACTCAAGCCCTTACTATATCCATTAGCTGAAGAAGAGAATAACCCTCCTCCCTCAACTGCCAGTAGCATCAGTACTAATCATCCAGAACAATCTAAAATAGATATGAGACTGCAACTCCTTTTAAATTCATCACAATAAGCTCAGCATAATGTCAATCAGTTGAACATCATTAGAATCTTCAGAAGAAAAAAATATGGGCAATCTGCACATTAGAGCAAAAAACAAAACTATAAGAATCCAACCGATCAGTAAGCATTAATATACGTAGGAACGAGATAGGCTTGAACTTTAAGCATTTGGAGGATGAAAACAGACAATCTGGCCACAAAAACATTTCACTTGACACACAAATTCGTCAAAGTAATAGCAAACATTAATCCTCAGCACAATAATTCAACATTCCCTACACCCTTATTTCCCAAATCAATCACCAAAAAGTCACGACTCGATAATCCACACCAACCAATACGAATAATAAAATAAAACCCAAATAATAATACTCAATTCAACACCGACATTTCAACAAACAGTTAAAGTGCATCCCATCTGGGTGATCAAATGAATCAAAAAAACAATTGAATTTCAAAAAAGCTACCTGAATCAGACTGTGGAGAGGGGTATGATCTTGCTACAGTTATGGCAGATAGATCGGAAAGATGAATGAGAGCGAAAGATGCGAATTTGTTGCAGAAGAGAAACTACAACTACTGGAAACAGGACAACGCTAAAAGAGAGAATGGGGGTGTTGTGGCGCATGATAGCAAAATTAAATTATTACTTCTCTCCGTTTCAAAAATAATTATTCTAATCGTTTTGAATATTTTAAACTAAATAAATATAAAAGTTGGCAATTAATTAAAAAGGGGAGTAGCAATTTAAGTGTATTTCGGTTGCTGCTGCTTTTTTGGACAGCTTTGGTGGGGTTTAAAATTTGATTAAGTATTAGTATTAATTATTGATTTGTTGCTGTCATGTCGTTATCATAGATTTGATTAATCGATGCAAATGGATTAAAGGTGGTGGAGCGTTGCTGGCAGTGCAAATTCCACTGCATACTAATCATTAGTATTTCTGTAATTAATGCTTAATTTCTAGTCGCATTTGATTATGAACATATGTACAAGTATCAACCCATAGAATTAAGGGTAGGTGATTCTTAGACCAGTGAAAGATCCATCAGAAACATCTTAGATTTAGATATTTGAACAGTGAGCACTTACAATGTACAGCACACTGTTGTGTTACAAGACGATGACTCCTTGAGCACTGTTGTGCAACATAACTGAAGCTGCAGCAAAAAGCCACACGGTGAGATCAAGATAGATGTTACACAGGTTTGCTTACCCAGTATAAATCATTACATCTCATTACTTCAACAAGTGCATGTGGCCTTTATGTATCTCTAGCTGAGCTGAATATCTGCTGGGTGTCTTGTCATTATGTCTTCATAAAGCCATACTTGGGGAAAAGTCAGGCCGATATTCTACAACCCAGTTCCTTTGCAGCGATGCTTAAATATTCTAGTGTCATTTCTGAAGAGATTCGGCTGTGAGCTTCCCGGGAAAAGCACCTCTCGATATTTGATCTCCAGTCAGCAGTGCCTAGCTTTGACTGTTCCTGCAGGACACCAGGATTGCTGCTTATTACAGCTTGTGCAATATTAGACTCTGTTGCATCTATCTGCATAATATCTCGAACCACTGATAAACTAAGAGCACGGACATGAGCGCTTGGATGAGAAAGGCATTGGATAGTTGCAGGTAGTCGGCACTGCAGAGTTTACAGAAAAACCATAAATAAACAAGAATGAACACTAATTTATATAATAAAGTGACTGCAACTAGTGATTCCTTTTCGTCTTCAGTAGCCACGGAACTTTCTTTCAAAATAAATTGACCACAATTAGCTTTTTGTGAAACCAAAATAATAATTACCTGTAATAGTTTTAAGAGGCCAACCACGACTAAATATCCAGATTCTCCCCATTCTAGAATTGGCTGAACAGCTTTCGTTGTGGCTTCCAATAGCTGCACAAAGTGTTTTAGGTACATTAGGTGTAGCGTATACACATGCATATTGCAAAGATGAGCATCTATGAGCAGCTGGAAAAAACCTAGGTGGCAACAGACTAATGGAGAAAATCACGTTAAAAACACAAGTTATTCATGTTAGCTAACCTTCCAATGCATATATTTACGGCTCAAACAATAATACTTTCATTTGGTTACCTCTAACTGTGGTAAAGTACAAGCCTCTCCATCCACGAGCATCCCATCTGTTGCACGTGAGAGAAGATCGGATGCACTAGCCAATATTACTAAGGACTCGGGGGTATCGTGGCTTCTCATAAGTTCAGCAATTAGTTTTACAATTCTCTGGTTAATTCTCCATGTCTTTTGGCCTAGGTCGTCATCTCTTGTAGTCCAAGGCTGTAGTTCTTTTTCTGCCTGATTATGTAGCCAGTGACATATTAGGTAAGAATTTCATTGATTCATTCATCATTTTATAAGATAAATACAAATTGGCAGTCCTCGTCAATAGTATTATCATTATTAGGAATAGTATGAAAGTCCTTATTGCTATTTTCACATTGAATTAAGAGAAATGAAATTAAAATCCAACCTGGAGAACAATGGCAGCTGCAGCTTTTGCTGGCAATGCAGATACGACATGGCATAGCGCATCAACCACCTACATATTGAAAGGATCACTTACTGAGATAATATTTTAATAGATGGAAAACACTTGAGAGTTAAAAGAGCAAAACATAAGAAATGCGAGACAAATCATAGTCAACCTATATAATCATGTCCCAACATTAGAAATGCTAAACTCGTATTACCAAACTAATGCTCGTAATATCACACCCTAACAACTTACAAAAATGTCATATTAGCTATATGGTGTGGGTTGAGCTGTTCCAGCTTACATAACATAGCATAGCAGAATCTCTATTTTAATCACTAAACATACTACCGTCTATCAATTGACTATCATGTATTCATATAACAAAGCATTTACTGCATATTATCATCTTGAAGGCCAATGCATGCGTAATCATATGCAAGTTTTTACATCAAGAGTTCGAAACTACGCATAAATGTAAATTGCAGTTACCTGTCGCCAGCCTTGTTGTGCCGAGGTGCTTTCTGCGCTTAATTGTGTTTCTGGGGTAGCAATTAACTTGTACCATAGCAATGACACGACAGAGAAACATATTTCTTGCTTCTCAGCAAATAAGGATCTCAGAAGAACTTGTGCACTACCGAAGCCGATATGTCTGTCCATTGTTAGGAAATTCGCCAAGTCTGACGCATCCGATGGGATGGTTGAAAAATCTTGGCTAAACTTTTCACTCAGCTTCAATGCCTTGTTACTCCTTAAATGAACAGATTCATCACTTGGTGCAGATCCAATACAACCATTATTGACCGCTTATTATTGTTTCTGCCAATAGAAGAAAAAGAAGCTTTCAAAATGGGAGAGTGCAATAGCAGTGCCTCTAATGGTTCTGCTTTGTTGACGATAGAAGCGACAGCCTTGCTATAAATATCAATGAGGTTATAAGTGATGAGGCCCTGGTATATACTTCACGGTCCCATTTGCAATTCATTAGAAGAGATAAAGATCGCATGCACGCCTTTGACCTTCTAAAAAGGTCAGATACATGAGCTGCAACCATAGCTGCCGCAACAATTTCATTAGAGCTGTAACTCCATGATGTACCTACGGAAGATGGCTTTAGTGAAAAAAGGGCTTCTAAGATCGCCAATATTCTATGAGTATGTCGAACTGCATAATCTAGACTCCTCTGATACTCGGCGGAGTATACATTAAATTTATTAGACTTGGCTGCATCTTGGTCTTCGCCGCGATTTCTTTTCTTTTTCGAAATTATAGGGAATAATTGGAGCTCACAAGCCAGTGCACATACAGCTGCAACAACATAAGAATCAAATGCAGCTACTGGCCCTTGTTTTGTAGATCTTACTGTTCTTCTATCTCTTTGCCCAGCAGATGTGGTTTGCAGGTCATCTATCCCATCATCACAAGAATAATCATCTTCACTTTTCTTTTTCTTACCACCATTGAGTTGTGCTTCATGACTAACACACACAGTCAGCACAACAAAAAGCAATCGTGATGCCATGTCCACTGATGCACAAGATTCCAAAAATAGAGAATGAACCATAGTGCGGAGTTCAGCCACAGCCAGGCTTTTGGAGGCAGATCCCAATCCATAAAGGTACCTAGACTTCCGGCTATTTTCTCTTGACGGCTCAGGGGGGAATGTGCGACGCAGAATAGCTTCCACAGTAGCGACAAATATTTTCATGAGACAAGCTTCTGATGGACTTCCACGAGGAAGATACTCAAGGACTTTGAGAAGGGGGATATACAGATTCCAAGATAAAATCGGAGGCTGTAATGGCGTAGCAACTACAATTTCAGGTAGATCAACAGCCGATGAACTCAGAGGAATGATGCCATAAGCAGCTTCCCATATGGTACAAATTCTCCATTCAACTTCAGGGCCATTGGCGCAAAGCATTGATGCAATTCCTTGGGCAGTTGCGTCAATAGTTGCTTCAGTACCTACCACTTCTATCTGATAACACGAAGCGAAGACTAGCAGTTTAGAGAAAACAGCAGTAAACTACAAAAATGATGTAATTTGGATAATGAATTAGGGTTATCGACTGTGAGTGAATACCTGTTTTCTATTGCTTGAGGTTTGCCCACCCAATGAATCATGTTGAACTTCAAGGCCTTCAACTTGCCTCAATGGAGGAAAAAGTAACGCGGGCTGTGAAAGTATGCGGAAAAGTAGTGCAGCTGCAGCATCAGCAGCAATCCCTGCTCTCATGGACATTGCAGTGCCTATAGCTTGAAGAAAATGCAAATGCATCCAGTTTCTTGGGAGCTGCGATAACCATATTTTTAAGGGTAAGGAACCCAGCAAAATCAAAAATCATTCCTTGTTCAACTCTCTACACCAGTGTAAAAATGCCCCCCAGAGTTTTGTTCGTGCTTCTTAGTGTACATCAAACACTAGGAATAACACCATATTTGGATGTATATGCTCAAATAAAGATAAATGCACTTGGTTAATAGCGAGAAAACAAGCATTTACCCTCATCCCGGATGCGTAATCCTCAGCTGCCCGAAGAAGTTCGACAAGCTGCACAGCAGCGTCAAGTGCATCAGGAGCCCATGATGGAGGTGCTTCAAGAAGCCCAACAAGCAGTCTCTGGGTGGCACTTGGACTAGCAATTGCATAATACCTGGAAAGAAAACATGGCTGAAAGGAAATGAAGAAGAAACCAAACTTCCAATGATATGCAAGAACTATGACCATACCTGTGAAAAAGCCTAGCATATGGCTCAAGAGCTGGTAATCCAGCAACTAAGTGCTCATCCAAAGCAGTTGTTGGAGGGGGAAGCAGAAGAGCTGGAACAGCTACTGAAGTTAAAGTTGCTGTCTCATACCGAGCAACTTCTTCATCACAAACACTCAATATAACTCCAGCCCATTAGCAACTGCCCACCTTGGAGTTGATGGAATGAGCTGAGGATGCTTTCCAGATCCTTGAGAAGAAGCTAAATAATTGAAAAGAGAACATGAGAAGGATGTTATAGTATCCATGCAAAATCTACTTTTGAATATAAATTCACAGGTCTCCTAACCATTACAGTTTACCTGTAATGGGAGGTTTAAGTTCTCCAGCTGCATATTTTCCCATGACACCACCACACCTGTTACCAAATAAACAAACCATAAAAATTCAGTTTCAGTTTGACATATTCCCGGCCATACATCGCGAAATGCAAAAGGACGTCAGTTTCACAACTAGCTCATAAGTTCATCAATTAGATTAGGCAAGGACATGCACACGGTATCCAATACATAGGGAAGTAACTTACCAACGAAAATAATCACTTCTGACACCGAGAGGAGCTGCAAGCAATATATCAGTTATCCAGGGAGATAAAGGTCTTATCGGCTTCCTTTCTTGCTGTCCTGGAGACGATGTACCACATCCTTTATCACCGGAGTCACTGGTTGTTGCATGCTTTCCGCTGGCGCTTCTATCTGTTTCACTCTTAGGCTCAAGCTTGTAAATTGGACGATTGTAATGAGTTAAAATACGCAGGATTTCACCACAAGCCAAGGCCCATTGCTCCGAATACTCATTCTGTGAATGATAGACAACAGAAATCAACAAAAGATTAAACTAACCAATCAAACTAAATAAAACAAAGGTTAAATGTATCTGACAGAATTGCAAAATGAGGTGAAAGCGCTAAGAATTTTCAACCAGTTAAATAAATATACAATGTAATCATTATCAATAAGTACCTCACTAGATGGACACACCAAGGAAATGAAAGAGGCAAAAGGAGGATTGCTTCTGTTGTATGGCAATGTTCCGTCAATAACAAAGGATATTATTGGGAGCATAACAGCATGCCCATGCTCCGGGTGGTGAAGGACAAACATTGCTGGTATGTGGTATCGAATCATGTTCATTAGTAAATGGGAAAAGAAGAAACAGATAAGAGAGTTTAGAAGATGACAAAGGAATACCTAAAACCTCATCGAATAAACGTATATCCTGTGATGGGTAATTTTTCTGGATTAACTGCAGAAAAAATTCATAAACTCAATCTCCCGGAATAATATAGAAGATAAATAAAATAAGCCAAAATGATAATCTGAAATGCGGAATTTCAAAATACCTCAGCGACATCATCAGGAAACTGCTCTGATGTAAACTGGCCAAAATACTCAACATATGCAGTTGTTTGAGCCTGACAACAAAAGTTAGAAAAGGATAGTAAGAATTATCATATGAAAACCATGTCTTATTACATGGAAACCTACCGGAAGTTAAACAACTAAAAATATAAGAACTTATCAATTGAGTTCAATTGATATTTGAATGAAAAATTAGGCATCATGCTAGAAATATTGAATCCAAAATGTCATCAGGTTGGGGCTCTTTCTAAAGAGGCGAGACAAGAAGGCTTCAATTTATTTATAAATTCACCCAAATGTTGAGATCTAAGTGAAAAATAATCCACAAAAGTAAAAGTGATGCCGTATTTGTAAGGCTTTAATTTATTCCATGCACAATTATACACGTAAAAACTTAACCCATCACAAGCTTCTATATTAACATTATTTGTAAAAGGTGAATACCAAAATCTTAATTCATCACACTGAAACCCAATGGAACGAAAAGACTCAGGTATACCTTTCTTTGCTGCAGCTCTTCAGGTGGCGGCCAAAACAGAGAAGAATGTTGCAGGCGGTCAATCCACCGCTCAGATGCAGCAACAGCAGCCATCTTCTTTGACGATTCAAATAAACCCTCGTTTATCTCTATCTACCGAGCACTACAAGCAAAGGATCAACAAAACCAGTTGAAAACAAGCATATAAGCTTAGCTCATTAACAAATATCATTCTAGGCACTTCAATTAAAAACTTAAACACGATCAGTTCAAAAGTCAGGGCAACGGCACCTCTCAAAGCTTGAAGAAAAATACTACAACTAAAGTCTTCAATTCTTCGCCCTTGTAATCATATCCTTCTTCACTATCTGCCACCACAAATAAGTATTTACAAACATCAGTTCTGTAACACAAAAATCACAAAACTAATCACAAGATAAAATCAAACAGAGTATCTGCTACAAGTCAAAGATCTATGTAATCAGAACAAACAAAAAAGTCAAGACCTAAATTAGGAACGCACCAAAGGCCCTATACCTGAAACAGTGACGGAAATTAGCCAAATCCAGAGATTCACAGTAATCGGCGTTGCTGAGGAGAGTGTGGATTGCAAAGATTTGTGCGGAGATGAGAAGAGATTGGGTTTTAAGAGAGAGAAAATGAAACTGCGAATATAAAAATGGTTTCTTGATTTTGCTTTGGAGTGGAGAATATGAAAACTGTGAGGGAGTGGAGGAGGATCTTTAGCTGGGCTGTGGGCTGTCAATTGGGTTGCTGACGTGGCGAGATATTTTACACATACCATGCTCGTCCACGTCATCTATTCGTTTAATTATAATGCTACTTATTGGTCAGTACATAAATTACATCAATTAATTATTTGTAATTATCGCATTGAATTATAATAATGAATATGTTTTATAAATTTATTTTTTCTTTGATGCTGGAATTTTGGTTGGAATTTTACTTTACTCCATTATTTATTTTTCGTTGAAATTTACGTATTGACATAGAGTAGTGTTAAAAAGGGTATTAATTACGAGTGAAATCGTGAGATATGATATCGATCGTTGTTTATTAATAATAAAACAGATGAAATTTAATCTTAAATAAAATCATCAATCTCAACCGTTATGATTTTTTGCAAATCCATCCCTTTAATAAAAATCAATTTCAATCTCAATAATCGGATTATAAATAAATCAACGATTGAAATTAAGTGATTCCATCTCACATATATTTACTGTTTTCTTGAACTCAAGCGGACAGATATCAATCCATTCCTGAAATTTACAACTGATGGGAGGAATAATAAGCATAAATAATTGTTTTTCGAAAATCTTAAATGTTTTTATAAATCAAAATCAAACCAAACACATAATCTCAATCTGAAAACAATTATGAACAATCAAGTTTTCTATGAAGCAAATGAAAAGACAGGATTGGAGAGAACCGAAGTTATAATGAACACTGGCAGCATTTTAGTTCGACAACAAAATATCCTGCCAAACCGGCAAATCTGTAAATGTGATATACTTCAAGCCTATTTTGGTAATTTCACGTTCAAAATATCTCGACGACATCCAATAACAGGAGAGCATGGAGCTACAGATATTATTCATATCTTCGCAAATCTATTACATACTCTATCCGTCCTATTTTAAATGTTCTATTTGAGAACTTTCACGATTTTTAAGAAAATTGAAAAATTTGAGATAAAAAGTAAGAAAGAGAATGAGTGAGATAAAAAGTATGAAAGAGAATGTAAATATAGAGGTAAAAAAGTTTCTATTTTAAGAAATGAAAAATCATTTT